>JAYKTE010710300.1:0-26958 GCA_036873565.1 Xipholeptos notoides
AGAGAGAGTGAGAGAGAGAAATACAGATTTCAAAATATCTTCTAGAATAATATATATACACATATATAAATATATTATTTCGTGTTTAAAGACCTGCACATCTGTTATTGTCAGTACACGTACTCTCTACTAGTCAAAGAGGTGGGGTACTTTTATAGAAGGCTCTCCACCCTTCAGCTGTTGTTGTTGATGGGATAAAATAATAAGTGAGGGAAGTTCTTCGAAACTGGGCCATAGAGAAGAAGTAGCCATAAACTGTGAAAACATAACATTGTGTATGCATACAGGGCCCTTCATACATTAAAAAAGGCTTCAAGCACTATCGTTATTTGATGAAAGTGCCATCAATGAAATTTATCTTTATTGGTCCTAAAGAATGATAAAGAATATATCAAGCAATAGTTGCTCTCTTAATTGTGAAAACGGTTTGTTTATTGGATAATAGATATTTAAATCATTATGAAGGAGTTTTAATAAGTTGGTTCTAAAGAAACAATAAACTTTGAAGTGATGTTAGACAAAAATATTTTCATTTCTCATCGAAAAACAAGTCTTGTTTTCCGTGTCGAAAACAGGTTCAATTTCCACTGGGGTATTTTTTTTTTCTTTAAATCTATTTAATTTTTATATGCAGTCGATAATTGATTATTGATCGGAAAATATTAAAAATAATTATTCTAATAATTTGAATCTTATAAAAAAATTGCAGGGCTACAATTACAATGGAAAAATAAAATGGATGAAATTTATCTCTAGTCTTATCGGTACATACTAACAACAACAACCCTGTGGGTGGACGTCGGCATTCGTACTTGTGGAACAAATTTTGATTGATTTTGAGTCGGAAAAAATGCTGGTCAAACTTGAAAAATTGAATCGTTGTGGGCCCGTTGCGTCAGGTATGTTGGGGCTACGTTGGTCATTAGGGTGTCAATATAACTATAATTTACTAAAACAAGACTTGACTATTTTGCGATTTTAACATTTCTTTTAATTCCGTAGTTCATAGTTAACAAAATTAATGGTAAAATCGCAAAATATTCAAGTAACCAGTACGACTGTGACAAGAATATTCTTTAATAAAAGCATATTGTCACAGCCCTTGTCATCACAAGTGAAATTGCTATTAAAATGACATAAAAAACGGACGAATCGATCAGATTTTAGGGTGCTTTACCTAAGCCAGGGATTTTGACTCACCGATTCTAACACTTCAATAATTTTATTTCCTCTCAACTGATTTCATTGAAACAATATCACTGATGAGTTACAAATCTAGGTTTTAATTGATTAACATTCTATTCATTTTACACTTGACACTTATAGGATTTAATTGATTAAAATCATGTGGGACGCTGTAAAGTCTAAAGTGTGGGGGGGGGCAACGTGGGCAAAGGACACAGTAGAACAAAAGAAGTGTATAAGAGGCACCTTTGCAGAGATTAAGTATGAAATGTGTCAGAAAGTTATTTTGGCGCATTAAATCTAGAATGCCGAGTTTTACGTCCTACGTTGAAGCTTGTAAGCACACAACTAATCTACAAGCGCGTTAAATCTTAACTAATTCCTGATAATAAAATTCTACAATTGTTTTATCCTGCGATAAAGTTTCAATATAATTTATTGAGGGCAAAGAAAAGTATTAAAGTTTTAAATCCAGTGCGTTAGATGTTCCACCTTGTATATACAATGAGATGATGAGAGTTTCTCGAGTATTTGTCGGAAAAGATTAAAAAGTGCATCTAGTATTATTCAGGCAATGTGTCGTAGAAAGATAGACATGAATGTTCACGGCATTAAATTGCAGAAAAAGGAAGATATGCCATAAAATAAGTGATCAAAAAATAAAGATCTAAAGAATAGTGTTCTTAAAAGATTAATGGTTCTTTTCAAGAATTCAATTAAATTCTACAGTATGAGGACAAATGAAGTTTTTTATAAAACTTTTCTTATTTTTCTTAATTTGAACTAACCACTAATATATATTTACTCTCCTTTGTGGTCTATGTTCAATTTAATTTATGTTTTAGATAAGAAGTGTTACACAGCACTGATGACTGTAAACTAGTACAAATTCAAAAAAAACATTTTGTAATCTTTATAGGCCGTGTTGACATCGGAAAATTCACTTTTAATGGCCTCTAAAGGCGGTGGGCGTAATCTTTCCAAAAAACCGTGCATATATTCACAAGAAATCATCCAGTAAATTTTCTCAAGCGAAAGTTGGTTGCATTAATTAATTCGTTATTTCAATCTCAATCCAGAAATTGAATGCTGAAATTTTGGCTAGCTTTGTCCCAAAATCTGACTAATTATAATTCAGCTTTTTATATAGTGGGACAGTATTCACTGCCATCAGTTATGGTTTTATTAAAGCTTGAGTTGTTATTATTAAGTTCTCGCAAATGTGCAACATTTGACGTTGAATATAAATACTGTAAATGTATAAATGTAAGAACAGCCAATAAATGTACGTATACTGACTAAGTCTCGTAAAAACGGAAGTTATAATTGGAGATGTTTTATTCTCTAAAAAATATAAGAAAATAATTCAGTCTCAAATGTATTTTTTCCGCCTGTATTACTAATAACAATATATAAATCTCAACTGGTATAAGAATCTCTCGGGATATTTACAAGTTTTTTTTGTGTATTTTGGCAGGGTCTGTGTTATTTGTTATTCTTGGTATTTTACGAATTCGTGTTGAGGTGTTGACACGTTATAGCTCGGAAAAAATTTGAGGGGTGGGCAAGAAAAAGGATATGTTTTGAAAATGGATTACTTTATTTCAGGGTAGGATTGAAAGGCAAAAATGTCTAACGGGAACAGATATTAAATATAAACTAGCTAGTCAAACAAAGTCAGAAAAAAAATAGAATTCCGAATTCAGTTTAATGGGTTTTTTTAAGAAGCTCAAGACAAAATAATAATCTACATTATTATACTTATGATTGAGAACCCTCTTATTTATTTGTGAGAAGATAAGATTTCCTCTACTGGATAAACTTGCCTGTATGTTAGAACATTAAGAAGATCGTCACTGTGCTATTTACTTTTAAAGAAGTACTTATTTCTAATTTCTACTACTTACTTAAAAGAAGAAACTTAAGTGTAAATAAGATTACTAAAAACTTTTTGCCAATCAGACACCAAAACTGGTAGGCTGTGTAGGCCAAAATAATTCGAGATTTTTCACTTAGAGTGGAAAAAAAGAATGGGCAAATGAATAGCCAATACTCCCCTTAACATCGTTCTATTTCTCCCCGACCGCAGATGTTGCACGTTTGTGAGAATTTAATAACAACAATACAACTTTTATTTATCCCATTATTGATTACAGTCAATATTGTAAAATTGGTACCGATAAATAAAAAACTGAAATATAATTGGTCAGAGTTTGGGCTAAAAAGCTATCCAAAATTTCACCATCCATTAGAATAAAGAATTAATGCAACCAAATTCTTGAGAAAATTGACGGAATAAAATCTTGTGATTTTATGCACATTACTCTCAAAAAATTACGACCACAACTACTTTTACAGGCCATTGACTTTTTCGGTGGAAACACATAGACAAATTCCCTTTTAATTTTCTGAAAGTATGTCAAAATTAATTAAAAAAGAATGTTTATTCTTAAATCAGTAGAAAAACATATTTTGTATGCGTATCCGGACTCGTTTATAACCAGGTTATTAGAATCAAAAGCTATCTTTAAACTCTAATGTAATATAGGTAACTACTTCTTGTCTAAATGATAACGATAAAAGCAGCAGCAGCAATTCAAAGGTCGTGTGATACATAGTGAGTAGTTTTGTTGTAAAGAAAGGGAACAAAGAAAGTGATTTTTTACAGAGAAAATAAAGTTGGACGAAGGAAAAGAAGAAATTCGGGATGTTTTTAACGACTGTTTGGTTTGAAGTTAGCTCACTAAGAAATCTAATATATTCACCACCCCCCCATTACTTACTAAGGGTGGTGGTAGAGACCATAAAGAAAGAAGAAACTGATTTTGTTTTATTTCTTCAATGAAAATAGGAAGTTGAAAACAAGATAGACGAGAAAAAATGTTACAGGCAATAATATACTAAATCGCGCCTTTTCACCTTCTGAACCGAATAATCACCATATCTATAAGCAGTAGATTTCTGATTTAGCGGTCATTACTTTTGATAAGGTTCTGGTATTGGAAACTATTTGCAAGCGAATTATTCTATAATAAATAACTGATATATATGGTGTTCCAATAACTTGGCCAGGATTTAGCCTATTTATCACATTAAAAATATATTATATCACACTCACACACATCTATATATATATATATATATATATATATATGTATGTATACTTTATCTGTAAAAGTATATATATATGTGTGTGTGTTTATGTATATATATATATTAAACTGTATAAGTATGCCTATATTTATAGATAAAGTGATAAAATGCTCAATATCAGTGATAGAGCGTGTGTAGTAGATAAGTGTAGACACGGAGTCAACAGCCTTCGGTGACTGTCACCTGCATATTATATTTTTAATGTGATAAATATGTTAACTTCTGTCCAAGTTATTGGGACACCCTGTATGATGTTTTTGGTATAAAGAATAGCAACGTAAAGCGTTTAATAGAACAGAAAATATTATAAAATAATCAACATATTTCTATTTTATATTAATTCATTTAGGCCGAAATAATTCGTTTGAAAAAAATAAAATGTTTTCAATATTAAAAAGTGCTTAAGAACTGAGAAATCTACGAGGGATGTTCCAAAAGTAATGCCTCCAATATTTTTATTCCGTCCGAAAGGATCAGATGAAATACAAATTGCATTGCTATGATGACTGAACTTATGCATTCATGAACTCAAAGTTTAATCTTTCTGTTGCAGATAATGTAAAGACGCTAAGAGAGCAACTACTGTCACGGACAAGCGTCAGAAGCAGTGGGGTTTCATTGAATTCCTCCATGCAGAAAAAGAATAAACCGATCAACATTCATCGGAGCCTGTTAAACGTTTACGAAGCTGATGTAGTTGATGTCAGCACAGTTAGATATATTAACTCCATAACCTGGATTTACTAAGTTCTTCATTTTAGAGCTGTGGATAATGGTTACTCGTGAATAGTTTAAAGATTCAAAGTACAGAAAACTTTATTTTCATAGATATAGGTTGGTAGTTTAGTTTTCTAACATATAAAACTTTTCGTTTACTTAAAGCTGATTACAAACATTAAGGTAAAAACAATCGTAATCAAGTTTTTAAAAGAACAGTAATTACAAAATCTAAGCCATAGCTTGAAGGCACGAAGAGATCCATGTCTTTCCTAAGATTATTAGTAACCCCAAAGTAAACGCAACGATACAACTAGGATTTGAACTCCGATCTGTGAAACAGAACCAGTGTGATACAGACACTTTTTTTGTTTCGGAATAGCTATTTGATTCATCATTTTATATACGCAAACAATAATTCCCCACATTTCCTTCAGCTATGGGTTAAATAGTGCATATTGGGCCATTCACAAAACTAAGTGTAGACAAAAGATAACGTCTATCAAAAATGATTGTTCTCGGCATTAAATGATATTCCGTAAAACACAAACAAGCAAACATTAAACAATAATCTAGTACATCAATTTTTATAGTTATTTAATGCCTTGAACAATTATTCCACGAATTTGCCTTTTTTTTTAGTATTTTGTCAGGAAAATAAGAGTTGGACTATACATTTATTGTATCTATATACTTGTGAATAGTTTAAATGCATATAGTGATTTGGTGATTCCTACATAATTAAAAGTTATTAGCTAAACGGTAATGGGGTCGACAATAATTTGGTTGAGGGAACATTGGTGATGGGTGTCGGAAACTACTGAATTACAACGACACTGGCTACTTAGAAACACGTTAGCATGACCCGAGGAACTGAAACTAGTTCGGGAATACATATAATCGTCATCGGATCTGTGTTTGCTGCTTCCATCATTTCGTTACAGTCAGCTGCACACCAAGACGAGGAATGAAAATCAACATTTTTCTCCGATGAAGAATGTAATAAAGCCTTATCCAAGATAAGTTGTCATCTATTCCAAGATGGAGCCTAGACACTTCCTTCTCAACCAATAGAATCATCTAGATGATACGTCACCACCATACCTTGTAAAACAGCTAGGAAAAATGTGAATAAACAAACAAGCTTGCATTTTTCCAATCAAAAATGTTTCGTATGCACCCCTCTTTCGATCGAAGCAAGGGTTTATTGGGACCGCTATTACGTAACAAAGTAAACCGAATTGGGTTTGAAGCCTCGTATAACGATTTCAAAGTCTAAGCACTTAAGCGATCGGTCACTGATCTTCCCCAGTTTTACGTACTCCAATGTATAGTTGGACTTGTAATTTCATCGCTAATACCCCAAGTAGCGTTAAATAATATATTTTAGAATTTTGTAGGAACAAAATTTATTCACGGAAATCTGTTAAAGTATAACTAAAGAACGATTGAAAATAATTGGTTGAGTAAAATTTATTTCAATTGTTGTTAGGAAAACAATTCCAGATGGATATAACAATAGGATTGGAGAGAGAAAGAATATATATAAAGAAGAGAGAAGATATTGGGAGAGAGGGATAGCTGCATTAAATAGACGGAAGATTAGTTTCGGACACTGTTCAGAATAATGAGCTCACTCTTATTTACATAACATTTAGAAGTACGGTACCAGAGAATAAGAATATGAAAAAAGTTTTATTTGTTCCTTACTTCGATTTCACTGTCGAAGTTAGATGGGTGAAGTCGATTGAAGGCCAAAGCCGAGAAGAAGAAGCCCCTGCGTACTTGGTGTGGCATTCACCTTGGGTGGGTTAAGCCGGCTCCTTCCAACAATATGTATCTACTTGGTTGAGCACCATCCCAAGTTAGACACAATCATTCCAAAAATACGGGACATTTAAGTTCCACCAATTTGGGGAGAGTAACTCATTTAGGTCATGGAAAAACACTTATTCTAAAACCCTCAATGCATTGGCATGTGGTTTTTAACCACTAAATGCAATCCAGGACAATGCTGCACTTCATAGGATACATAGCCCGCTTTAGTTAAAGTGCCTCCGTATTTCTTTCAAGTGGATCAAGTACAATAGATTGCATGTTGCTCAATAAATTAAGTAAATTTAGACACGTACTTCTTACATTGACTTGTATCCAATTAGAAGGTGAAAAAAAAAGATCAAATGCGGAGTGAGAAAATCAAATACCGTAAGATTTTGAATTCATAAACCCTGATGAAGACACATTTAATATATATATATATATATATAAGGGAATAAGCTGTATTTATTTATAAATTGTCGCTGATAAATAATTAGGTAGATTCCATGGAGGTCTATTTGTTATTAGAAATGATTAGTGGAAACAGGAATTGAACTTATGCATTTATAAATAAATACGGTTTAATCACTTAATACTTGTCAGAATTTAATTTCTATTATATCTATACACACATTATTCCTACTATATATACTATGTATACTATTATATATATATATATATATATAATGTTTTTACCAAGATCAAGACGTTAAGATGAAAAGAAGGAAAACATTTTTTTAGAGTAAAGGTTAGAGCCATACAAATTTGGTGGCTGAGAGAATATTGCTCTCTGTGGCGAATGGGGTAGGGTGCGAACATTTTTTTAGGCTCCGGTTCCAAAGAACTTCTCTGTAACGGAGACGCTTTTCTTCAGACTTGACTAAAAGGCTTTTGCAAGGAAAAAACGACCCATTAATTTATAATCAGAGACCGACTTTTTAACTCCAGATTTATCATTCCCAAACACGCCTGCTCGCGCGCACACACAAACACACACACACATATATATGTGTGTGTGTGTGTGGGGGGGGTTATTACATATATATATATTTAGGTAGCATTCTTTTTTTAAGACCTATTTGATTAAATAATATGGACATTTTTTCTTTGAATATTTTCAATGTTGTGCATATATGTGTAGAATCGCAGTATGTAAGTTCACATCTGGACTAACGCTCCTAATAAATGTATGAATCCACATTTCCCTCTATGGATTAAATAGTGACTCCCTTAACTGAGATATACATGCAGGTTGGGAAACCGCTTGTTAATTCTGAATTCCCTTGAATGTCAGTAAATGCTGATCACCAAATAATCCACAATGTTTCTAAAAGCCTTTTTTTTTTGTATACATCGGGTGAATTCAATGAAACCAGTTCAGCCTGAATAGGTGAGTAGGTCGTTACACACACACATACACATACACGTTTGGTGAACATGTCTACATTCAATTGACAGATGCATAAACTGAAATTGTTAAATTAAATCAGTCATAGACAATCTACATGATAAAGACTTATATATTAATTTATTGCAGACTGTTGCCCTAATCTCATAGTTGTTGTTTCACCACGCTTCGGCAAACTCATTCTCTGGCCAACTTATGGTGCTTAACAAAATGGATAAAAATGGGGAATCTTGTAACTGTATCCCCAGTAATTACTGCCTTCCTTAGTTGTTGGCTGTCGCACCATGTTTTGGACAGCTAAGCTTTTAGTCCGCTTGGTTAGGAATTGAATACTTACCTAGAACCGTAGATATTCAGCACCTCTATCCACTGTGCCACTGGTCTGAAGAGGTGATCATAGTTTGATTTCCTGGTATTATAAATTCAATTATTTGCTCTTGTCTAGTCTTTCATAGTCGAGTAGGTACCAAATTTTTAATTCTAAATTAATTTCTCTTAAAAAAACATCTAGCGCTGGACTGTTCATTGAATTCAAATAAAGTCAGTCACAAAATGTCAACTTTACTTTATTACCTACAAATGAATATATAAATGAATGAATAAAGAAAAAATGTCATCTTACCATGCTAGTGGCTGTAGCACTGCCATCAACGACCACCGGTTTGTTAGTGACCATAACCGTTAAGTGATTGTTATCAACGAGGGCCCACGCTCCCCGAATTTTACAAGTTTGACAAACCCGGTTGAAAGTCCGTAAATGCGGGTCACCAAATAATCCACAATGTTTGTAAATGCCTTTTCCTTTGTACACACATTCAGGCTGGGGCCGGTGCACCAGAGGCCGATGGGTTTGATCCGGTGAATCGTAGGTTTCACCCTGCGTTGAACACTTTTGGATTGACATCTGTTTCTGGACGCGTGACCTTTCGCTGTGGTAATCGATATTACCCATACATCCATGACTGACCTTTTGAATACAATGCCACGTCGTCCGGAGCGCTCGGCAACTGTAGGTGTCAGACATTGGCTCAATATCCATATTGTTTATGTGGTAAGTTGGCCACTGTTTTTGGCACGTACTCACTTTGCACTCTCCAGCTACAAAAGAAGTAAATAAACATACATTAATGAGTTAGGAAGGTATTTATCAAGTAAGGACTATATTCGAAATGTAATTGTCGAAAATGAATGGAAGGAATGACATTTTTTAGCATTCACACTCTTGAGAACTATTCATAAATTTACACCTTGTGCAATTTACACATAGGTGTAATAAATTTACACCTATGTGAATAGGATTTTCTCCGCTCTCGGGCAAACCACCAAAGCGAGATATTTAATAAGGGCATATAACTTGTGGAAGGTTAAGATTGCTTCCGTTGGTGTTCGCTTTGGAAATGTTTTTAAAAATTATTGATTTAAATTTACAACTTAAAAACATTGCAATCATGGAAATTGGGGAATAATCGTCCTTTATTCACATACACATACAAATATCTAAATGCTGTCTATCTGTGAAAAGACACACTCTCCAAATCGTTGTAATACATAAGTACAGTTGGATATTTACTCGTAAACAAAAATAAAACAATGAAATAATTTTTCCCCTAAAAGATTTCATCTTTAGATAATCACATTTTACACCATTTACAATTTTATGGTCCACAATACATTTAAAATGTTGCAGTTGCTATTTGTTTCTGGCACCTTCGGGTGTTTTTTACCTAGCCCAGAAACCATCATAGAACATTAAAAAAATATCTTCCCGTGTCACTGTGGATTTTGCTAGGACATTGGAATAGGAATACGCGAGTTCAAACCAGAATTGTTATTGTATTTTAATATTAATGCTAATAAGCTTATATTTAAGTATTTAAATCATAATTCATTGTTTATAATCAGATCAAATTTGGAACTAGAAACTAAATTTTAGATTTTATAAAAAGTTAGACAAAATCATCATTATAAATGTTTGAAAATGGACATTATATATTTCGTTATATTTTTTTTTAAATAAACAAAAAATGGTTTAAATCACTTACTATTTTTTACTCTTCTTAGTCATCCAAATAGAAAATTCTATTAAAAAAACGACTCAGGCCTACGACATATTTTTGTAAATCGTTATTTCAATCATTAATAAAGAAAATTTTAGGATTTAAATACTCATTTCTTTGTTATATCGATTAATAAAATTAAATTCAAACCTACATATTAGAAATTTCGTGACAATCAGGTACCGTTTAACGTAGGGCCGTTACCGTAACCAAATTTATGGGTGCACTAAAACAAGCTTTTTCAACAAATAATTTTTACATCAAAATTTTTTTTTGGGTGGGTGGGAAGGTATTACTTTTTAATTTGCAATAGTTTGCTATAAAAATGTATTTAGTTTTCTTTCATTTTTCTATATTTCATACAAGTTTAAATTATGGGGGTTCCGAAAAAATAGCAATGTTGAGGCCAGTCCTGCTAACAAAAACAAAAAGAAATATAAAAATGATAATTCTGTCATTAAATGAAAAATAAGTTGATATGCCGTCAAAAAACATGCGCTCTTTTATTTCACACCAAATTTTAAAAGTTTTTATTTTTATTTTTATCAGACATTATCAGGTAAGCAAAAACTACCATATCGCTTAAATTGGGGGTCAACCCATTCATTACACCTACACGTGAGTTTCTCGGGATTTATTTCTTCACGTCCAGTCTATATCGTCGTCCACACGACGGTTGAGGGTGCGGATAACATGGACCTACGAGTAAGCAAAGTACACAAGCAAAAAGAGTATCTTTGTTGCGTGTGTGTGTGTGAGGGGTTAGTAAAATGTAAATAAAGTCAGCGTTCCCCTCACCAGGTCTCTTAAGCTGGTATAAGGGTCAGGAAGGAAAATTTCTGGTTTAAATCGCACTAGAAGCACGAGAGGGAATTTGTTGCTAGAATCAAATTAGAAGGGCGTTAGGCGAGAGGTCAAATTGAGGTTAGCGAGAGAGGAAGAGGGGAAGAGACTTGGTGGGGAAACAAATAGATAGAAGAACGGTCTAACTGCTAAAAATCCGGTTATACACACACACACACACACATCTATGATAGATAGATAGATAAATATAAAGATAGATACACATATATTAGTCTGGTTTTAGACTTCCAGCATCGATCGCGCGTTCTACGTAACCAAATGCTTTGGGCAGGACAACTAGTAAAAATGAACGACCCCAGGATTCCTAAGTGATTGTTCTATGGGGAGTTTAATGTGGAAAACGCCCAAGATAGAAACGAATGAAAGGGTAAAAAGACGCAGTCAAGATAAAATTGGGGGCACTGTGCATTGATTTAAATAATTCGAAGAAGTTAGCAGAAGGCTGCAGAGCCTGGAGACAGTACATTTATGCAGGCTGCCAGAATTTCGAGGATAGGCAACCAGAACACGCTGCCCTGAAACATGCCTTACACAAAAGAGTGGTCTCTATAGGCCTCAGCTGTTCATGTGCTATTTGTGGCAAAATATGCTTGTCAAAGGCGGGAATCATTAGCCACAGCGCCTGCCACTCGGAATTTTAAAAGACAGAAGGGAAGTGGACACACAATAAAATGTGAACAAGAGAGTTTCGCGTGTAAGTATACAAATCTGGAGAGGAGCTTTGAAACCACATGCAAACTCATTTGTGTGCAGCCAGGTCTTAAGAGTTGGCTTTCTTCTGTAAAGAGGTGGCAATCGCCATATATATATATATATATATATATATACACTCCTGATCTAAAATTTACGACCACTTAAAAATCTTTAAAAAAGAAGAATCTTTTTTACGTATAGATTTTAAACTCCGCCCCGTTAAGGTTACCAATACTACAATCTCAAAAGGTTATGGAAACAAAAAGCTAGATTCCAAAACGTAATATCTTCAAATTCAGATTCTTTTAAACAAAACCTCATTCAAAAAGATCGTTTCATTTGTTGTGTCTTTCATTTTTTTTTTACTCAACAAATCATATACAGGTGAAAAGCTATTGATACATGTCACTCAAATTTACTAAAACAGAAGAAAGTAAAGAAAATGAACCAATCTTAAATTCTAATACTTTTAGTTCCAATAGATGATTTTTTTTTCAAAACATTATGTTTCTAATGGCCTTTGCTTTATTAATTCACGTCACTGGTAACACTGAAGTATCATTGAATTCTGTCATGCCAAAAAACCGAACCAATTATCATTCACTGGTGCATGTAGAACGTTTACAAAGCCGACGCTTTTTATAAGCAAGGCATAAAAAGTAGTCACTTGATTTGATGGTACCACTCCAGTCTCCGTAGCTCTTCAGCTTAAAAAAAAATAGCTTTAAAGATTAGATGGCATTATTTTTGGAACAACCCTCACATTTCCAAGTATAATATTTCAAGCATTGTTGCAAAACCTAGTTATAAAAGTAGTCGTAAATATATATATATATATATAATTTTTTGGCTAATTTTTCACAAAATCTTTTATTCTTCAGCAATTTGTCAGAAGAAAAGAAGTGCTGAATTTCTATTATTTCAGACGAGAACAGTTTTCTTGATATGTGCGCCAAAACTCAATACGCGACATCGTTGGTGGCACTGAAGAAAAGTAAATAAAGGGTTTAATATGTATTACAGTTACCACCAACATAGACAGATATGTGAGATAGATAAGGAGTTCCGAAGTCTTCAAAAGCTTTACCTCGGTGTGTCAACAAAGATGAGAAGAAGTAGAGAGGGGTAAGAAAGCGAGAGAAAGAAATTAAGAAATAGAGGGACAGACAGACTTTTAAAGAGTTGCAATTCATTTAGACCTTGGTTTGCCGGAGGAAAGAATAAAGTAGCTAAGGATCCACTGGTCCAATTTATTGTGTACACTAGTTACCATGATTCCTATTCACTCAAAACGCAACTCAAATATTAAAGCTATTATTGCTACATATAGAACTATAAATATATATTTATATGGAGATAATTTTCTTACTTTTGGGTAAATAGAAACTTAAGTTAGAATAACATATATATATATATATATATATGTGTGTGTGTATGTGTGTGTGGTGTGTGTAATTGATAAGAGTAGACAAAAAATCAGCAACCTTCAGTGACTGTCAGTTTCTCGCTTTTTCAGACCATTGGTTTGATGATCGCAAAGGCGAAACCGAATTACTAAATCAAACTATGTTTATAGTTAAAGTTTTCAATATCAGTGATAGAACGTGAATAGTTTAGAAGCAGGAACTCAGAATCAACGACGTTTTGTGACTTATATTTAGACTCATATATTCATGCACACATATACTTATACAAAAATATGTATATATATTCTTATAGACACTTGTACATATATAAATGTATAAATTTAATTTGAAATATCATTAACAAAAACCACATGCATCGCTGTAGCCTTACTTAATGTATTCTCATATATATATATATATATTCATAAACACATATGCATATATGCATGGATTCATGCACACGTATAAAAAACAGTTTATATTTTAAAAGAGAGAAGAAAGAAGACAATGAAATTGTCAGAAGGACGACTGTAACACCAATTAACTCAACCGAAGGTAATAAGCGTATTATTTGTATCTTCCCCTACAGTAAACACAATGAAGCCACTGGGATTTGAACTTGTGTATTACGATTTTAAAGTCGAAATACAAAACCACTGCACAACGGCATGAGCAAATTCGAGCGACTTAGATATTTATATAAGAAGAAAGTAGAGAGAAATGTTTCTATGAAGAAGGGCGTACGATGCATAATACAACAGGGGCCACATTAAGTAAAGATGGGTCAAAAGGAAAGTGTCAAGTAATGGGTCTGGTGAGACGAGTGTAAAATTGTAGTACAGAAGGAGAAGTGAGTGAGCTTCAAGAGAGAAAAAGAGAGAGAAAGACAAAGAATGAAATAAATGAAGATGTGGAGGCGGGGACATGTATTTTTGGAGGAAGGGCTTACAAAAGCGTGTATAAAAACGCAATGTAATAATAACAATTCAGTATACAGATGGGATTCGAGCCCTATTCATGTTAGCACATTTTCGAACACATATATTTAAAGTTTATTTTTACTGTGTAAAGTTTACTGTCCTTGGTGCTGGGTTTAAGTTTTGTCCCCCCCATAACTCGCGTTTTTTGTTGTTGTTTTTTTTTACCGTTCTCTGAAACAAATCCCATTGTCCCGAAATAAAGTGAAACAACCCCGCTTAATCTCAAAAATTATCAAATTTTAGTATAGTTATGAATCCCCTCTATGGATTAAATAGTACTTCTAGAGTTGTTGAAACAACGTGTGTTGACTGAAAAAAAAAACAGTATTTTATCAAAACGATAGCTTTCAACTAGAAAGGTAAAGGTTTATATGCGAGAGAATCATCAGCCAACCAAAATTAAATAATGCATTTTTTCAATTAGTTATCTATTTCAGTAACAAATATGAGCTTATTCAATCAATGCAATGATTTTGAATATAATATATAAGGATGAAAATGGTTTATGTAGTCGATAAATTGTAGGTTTCATTTTTACCCTTTTTACCTAGTATTTAGCTAACTTTTTCTGAGTTGTTTGAATGACTAAGGTTTTGCTTCAAAAATTCGAAAAAGTTGATTGGAAATTGTTAAATTTCATTTACAAATGAAAGTTTTTAAAAAAAATATAATGTAGAAAATCAGGGGCGGACTAAGGCATCAGTCAATCGGACCATGTCCGAAGGCCCGGCACTGCAAATGGCACTCCCAATAAAATTATCAAGGATGTCATTATTCACTCTAATACATGCATTCTGACTCGGGTCACTCCGCTTTGCCTGCACATTAGCCGTAGCTGACTACCGGACATTGATAAGCTAATATGCACAGATCACCTGCTGCAAAGCCTGTTCTATTTTTTGAAAGTTTTTACATTTCCAGCGTTGTTCACGAAAAATGTTTTCTGTCAAATAGGGTTTAAAAGATAGCCGCGATTTTCACAGCTTTGGGGCTCTTTTATATAAAAGCCAAATAACAATAGAATATCTAACTGATAATTACCAAATAACACTTGAGTGAAATATGTTAACTTTGCAATCAATAATCTCGACTAGTACTGTCGTTTCATGAATTGTATTTTTAGTGACTCCTTATTTTGATTTGTACATCTATTTTTCTAACTGAGGTCCTCATCTTTATAAAAAAAATAGGTCTACATTATCAAGCCTCACCTCAAAGATTACGAAAGTTGGTTTTATTTCAATTTTTATTTATTCATTTTTTTGGTTTTGTTTTCTTTTGAGATATATATTTGCCAGAATGTTGATTTTGTCATATTTTTAATTAAAAATAAACACCTGAGGATCTATTTTTGAAAAAACATCTATTTTAATTCCCAAGTATATGATTCTTCTTAAAAGTCATTAAACTTTTATCACTGTATTTTTAATGTAGTGTATCATGTATTCATGGTTTTATTACAAAGTTTTGATTGTTTGCTTATAAATTAAATGTGTGTAGATATTATCTGTAAATAAAATATTATTTGTTTGCTAAAACATTAATTGTTATGCTACAAACATTTAGGAATAATAATAATAAAGTAGCAATAGACATTAAAAAATATCAAAATGTTGAAAAATATGTGGAAGAAAACATTAGAACTAATTAATAATTATGTCTTCTAATATCTTAAAAAAGTAAAGTTTCTTTATGGTAATATTTCAATCTATCATTCCATCTCAAACTCAAAATTGTTTTTAATCACTTCTTGCATCCTCACACACAAAAAAACAGAAACATTGAATAAAAATACTTAGTTGATGTTGGAAAAGCTATTAAGCATGTTAAAAATCTCACAAATATTTAAACTAAAAAACAATTATTATTATTATTCATTATTTTTTCAGGTCATTGATTTGAAAAAAAAAAGACAAAATAAAATCTTTTATATATTGGTGCTAAAAATGAACCTTATTTTCAAATAAGTATTAAAAAAACTATAGATAAAAAATTCTAGAATAATCTTTTTAGACGTTTACAAGGTCATTGGTGTACAAATATTTTAAATTAATTATCTACCTCTAATATGCATAATCTCTAATAGGATTATCATATTTTGATGAATTGAACTAAATACAATCCTTCACATCACTCCAGTTAGTATCTTCGCTCGTAATTAAGCTGGTGGGCGTATAAAAGTGCTTATTTTGTAGAGAAACATTAAAAAAATCACTTTTGTAGATTTAGGTATAATAAAAAGGGTACAAAATTCCGTTCTGTAAAAAGATAACATTCAAATTTGTGGATTTTTCAGGTCAGTGCTAATCAGAGGTCATTTGATTTTGTTTTTATTCGCACAACACAAATTTAAACAAGCAATATCTTAAATTTCAGGTTTTAGACCAGAAGAAAACAAAATAGCCTAAAAACGGAAAATAAATATAAATGAAATAATAATTAAAACGATTAAAACCTTCTTGAAAAGAAGTTTGGTTCTACTTTTTAAAAATGTCGGTTATTTCAGGTTCCTACTTAATGTTTCTGTTTTTCCAATTTAAAAATATATATATTTAAGCCAATTTTAGTTGTTTTTAAAAAATATCAAAGCCCAACAATGGATGTAGTTGTTGATCTGGGAACTTAAAAAATATAATTCTTTTTTGTGCATCCATTTTTGAAGACTGTTTTTCTCATCTTAATAGATGTTGTTCCCCCACTTTAATCATTAGGAAAACAGTGCGCCGAAAAAATGGATATACAAATTATGAAGCTTCATCCCAAAGAATTTAAAAAAATTTAAATTTTTGTATTTAAATCTTATAAAAATGCCAAATCTTCATTTTTTTGAAATTATATGAAAATAATGACAAAGCGCAGTTATACTTATTTTGACTTAAAAAAAAGAAAGAAGCCAAGTTTCGCTATTCTTTCCGTTAAAAAAGCCAGCACAACCCGTCCACTACAAACATGTATGCATGTGCGTCTTTCTTTCTCTCTATTGCCATTAGCTTGAATATCAACTGAGTTAGAGACTCCAAAGCCTACTGCATTTTATATAAACCTTAAAACTAGGTTCCCGGGATTCGGGAGAGGAAAGCAGGGCAAGACCCTGCTAAAGGGAGTAGAATCTAGGAGAGGTAGGTAAGATCAACCTACGTAGACGGACAAGACCCAAATACCGAGATAGGGGGCTAGCAAAAAAATAAATGTGTCGAAGCAGGTTAAGAGGAGGAAGGGTGTCCTCCTACCAAGGCTTATATTTTAGCCAACAAGTCGAGGTTTTTAGGGAGGAAGAAATCAAGTAAATATTCGTGAATAGGCCAAGGTTTTGATCTTTTTGTGTTAAATTTTATTTCTTCACAAAACTGAGAATATTCAGCGAGGTTGATTTCCACGCTCATTTAGTTACTTTTATTCAAAATAATATCATAGATATAGGAATTAAATAGTAAATAAATTCGTTTCGTTATTTGTTATTAGAAATGTGTATTTATTTCAACAAAGGAGGCTACAGGCTGGCATGCAAATTGTTTTTGTTAACAACTGAATAAAAAAGAAAAAAAACGAATACCGAATACCGAACTTATTTTAAAGTATTTGAAAACTCAATTCTAATGTGCGAAACAAAATTATTGGGACTGATTGTTTTATAAAAAGTATTTTTTACCCAAAATGCATCTTACATTTATTTTGTGAAGTTAAACAAGATTTTAAAACGAACAAATTGAGGAATAAATCTGTAAAATATACAATGTAAAAAAATAAAGTAAAATAATTTGATAATATTTGAATTATTACCGATTATTATGGGACAGGTCCTTTTTAAAATGAATAATAATCATAAAATACAATGAATTTTTTGTTAAGCCGGTTTACGAAGTAAGTTTTTTTTTTCACATATTGTGTATTTAATCATAAGGATTCGCCATACCTTTTCCCAGGGAAAATTTAGTTGTATTAATTAATTAGTTATTTACAATTTGGAGGATAAAAGTTTGGCTAGCTTTGTTCCAAAATTTGACTTATTACAATTCAGCTTGTTATTCACTTCGACTACATTTACTGCATGATTGTATTGTTAAATCAGATTTTCACAAATGTGCAACATCTGCGCTTGGATAAAAGTAGTATGACGTTCAGGGTACTGGCATTTTTTGCCTTTTTTTGTTCTTTCACCTTAAGTGTACGTCACAGAATGAAATATCTAAAGTGATAAATAACACTGGGTATACACACAACCTATTTCTGTTTATTATTTCAAGCAAAACTCGAATTCAAATGACAAATTAGGAAGCTGAGTTTTTTATAAAACTCACAAAAGACCAAACTGAATATATTTTTTTTATTTTTAATAATAACGATAAAACATTAAAATCAAACTCAAAACAATGAGAAGACACAAACCCGTCCTTCTCCTAAACTCAACAGAACCTGATATTACAGGGAACATTAACATTTCTAATCAAAAACCAGCTAATAATGACTGTCACTGTCAGATTACAAGGTTATCTACACACCACCACCATTACTCATATACATACATAAATACAGAAGATATTTTTTTCCGGGTAAAATTTCTTTTAGTTGATATGGTCTACGGCCTCCACCCACAAAAGTAGATTTTAGGGTCAGATAAAAAGGTTAAAGTATTATGTATTACTTTCCACACCGGATGTCTAAGTAAGGGTGGCATTTGGAGTTCAACACCGGTTTTTCATTTTTTTTGTCACATGACAACGGGTGGCCGTCGGGCGGGAAGGGCACCTTACAATAATTGCTTAAATTAGTCAATCACAGTTAAAAGCTCACAAAGATTTGTTGAGTCGCTGTACAAAAACGCACACTTATTTGTGTATCTACATATATTTATATGCATGTATTGATATACTTTAGATTAGATTAAAACATTTATCCAATAGCTTTGTTTCTTTTGATTTTAATCGGCATAGAAAGACTAGATGGTTAACACCCTAATAATGCATATAATTTTTTAAATAGATATATATTTTTTTAATCTTTAGTTATTAGGGTCATCAAAACAACATTGAACACCATGCTATTCGAATAACGGAGTTTCCTAAATATTATATATATATATATATATATATATATATTAAAGCACAAGTTGATAGTTGAAAAAATGGATAATTTCCAGACGTTTTGTAACGGAATGATCTTTGAAATTATTAGTGTTAAAGAGGAAATGCATTTCTAATTAAAATTCAAAATACAACATATTGCCAAGAACACACACACACACACACACACACATATATATATACATTGATATATGCGTGTGTATTCTTTCTAATTAAATTTGTTTAAATAAAATTGTTTTTATTATTTTTCTAATTTTCTGAAAAGTGTCTTTTTTTATTTTATATTTATCTTATATATCAAATTTAAATGAAATCAAGGGACATTATATTCTTTATTTAAATCTAATATCAAGACACTAATCAGAAAAATTAGAAAAAAATGAAGAAAAAGGTATACATGAGATCTGTTTTTTTTTATACAACATGCTATATTTATATATATATATATATATATATATATATATATGTGAAATGTTTGGTTCAAAAATGAAGTCAATTAAAACGTATAATAATAAGGACACGTTTCTTGCTCTATTTTGTTAAATCAAAGAAATTAACTAATAAAAAATATATTGCGTGTATTGAGGCCGTAATTCAAATGAATTACAAGATATGAACAAAAGCCGGTACCCATTCGAAAAAGTAGAAAAAAAAACCCTTAAAAATTCACACTCAATCAAAAATACCCGTGACCTTTGTTCAAAAATAGTTAGGAAAGAGAATATTCATTGAAGTGGTCAAGGCATTTTAATTGCACAGACATTTTATGTTCTTCTTAATTTGATATAAAGAATTATAATATGATCTGTGAAACTGCAAATTCTTAACACATAATTCCGAAAATTTTCAGTAAAATAGAATTTCAACGAGAATAGTCATTAGAAATGCGTACGTTAAGTAGTTGAAGCATTTTCATTGTATGAAGTAATGGGTTCACTTAGCATTGATCAATCAAGATCTTAAATCTTTAAGTTTTCCATGTACGTCTTCATTCAGTAGAAACTGAGGGAAAATCTGATGGCCGAGCGGCTGTAGACTTTGGAACCGAATTCATACACCCCGATCTGTTTAGTATAATACCTTAACCCTTTAACCAGCAGTGACGATTCGTCTAGTCTTTGTCCAAACTATATTTTGAAACCAATGATGAAATATCTCGTCAAACATTTCAATTAATATTTTCGTTGTAAAATCTAGTTTGTATGTTCGGGTTATAATAAAAGAAAGTTTAGTACAAAACTGATGGCTGAGTCGGTAGAGCGTCAGAATTCCTCCCGAATAGATCAATTGGGATTGTGAATTGCATTGTTATTGTGACTGAACTTACACATCTATAACCTGAAATTTTCATATTCTGTTGCAGATATTGATGGCGTGAGACTCTAAGAAAGCAACTTCTGTCATGG
This sequence comes from Xipholeptos notoides, assembly GCA_036873565.1. NCBI lineage: Eukaryota > Metazoa > Mollusca > Cephalopoda > Idiosepiidae > Xipholeptos > Xipholeptos notoides. The sequence goes on from JAYKTE010710300.1 coordinate 20,769, forward strand.
ACGTTCATCGGAGGCAGAAATGCGTCATTAGATTCTACATGCAAAAAAAATTTAACCGATCAACATTCACCAGCGCTTTGGACGCGAAAATGAAAAACCTTGTTCATCGCTGGCAAAAGGGCATTAAGGATGATAGGTGGCATTACTTTCGGAACTACCCTCGTAGTTCCCAATAAATAGTCCATTCAAACATTTTCTAATCGAGTTTTAAAACAGTAAGCAGTTCTTGTTTTAAAATTACAGATGACCAGTAATGCATTGTGTAAAACATTCCTCAGTAAAAGGCACATACACACACTCACATACGTACAAATTAAAGATTAAAAAATGCAGCTTTTCTTTCCATGATAAAAAAACAGAAATGATATATTTTTAATAAAACAAAGTCGTAAAAACTACTTCCTTTTTTTTATTGGTTTTAACGCATTTTCCTGGCAAAAGCAAACATGATGTTTTTGTTTATATTTATGCTTTTATGTACATATGGATTTTGTCCCCTTTCAGCGATACAAGGAGAGTGATTGTGTGTGAGTGCAGAAAAGCAGAGCAGGGACGGAGGGTGATGAGTACAGAAGTTAGTAGAGAGTGAAATGTCATGAAATAACATTTCATATGCAAAAAATATTTAAGTTACATCGTAGCTTTCCGGTGACACAGACTCGTCGAACACAAACTTGCGCACGGGCAATCTGATTACATTCATATGTCTTAGCTCTTAGTTATTATCCTGTCAAGTAATTGAGTGTGACAATCAACTTCACGGTGTTTATCGCTCTAGTTGTTTCTCTAAATACCATTCTATATTTGCGTACAACGACAAAGTTCAAGTTTCATTTATATTTTTATCTCGTTTTTTGTTAGTCTTTTTTAATTACAGCTAATGTTAATACATTGATAACAAGTTTTTTATAGTTTATTTTTTTCATTTTAAAACACCAAATGAGTAAAGAAAAACAATGAATGAATAGTTAAACAAGACAGTTCAATGCGTAAATAATATTTTCAAATGTACAAAGAACACTTTATTTGTTAGACATTTGTAAATCGTGGAAATGATAAGATCTCGTCTGAAACCTTGTGAATATAACAGCCTAGATGAGGAAAATAGATAAAGAAATCAAACAAAAAGTCTAAATAGTTATTCATTCATTTAAAAATTTTAAGCCCCAAACATTTAGGTTTGGGGAAAATAGGATGAAAAGTATATTAAAAAGTATATTAAAAATCATAAAGTATGTTTGAATATGTGTCAATGTCATAATAAGTATGTGGTAATAAGTTTATAATAGTAGTGGAAATAACATTATTAATGATAATATTAATAATGCTTCGTTTTGGACATGTTATGAATAGAATTGATTAAAACCCTTTCCAAAATATATAACAGTATTTCAGAAAAAGAAAGTAGTTCTATACTATTTTTTTTTTAATTTTCTTCTATTTTACAACAGCAATCAACCTTTTCGTTTGAAAGAAAATTTCAAACAAAAGTCTTTGGTCAAACAATTGTTCCGGCTTTCATCATGTTGATGATTTTTTCTAACACTGCTAAAAGAACACTTGAAAGAACATACTTCAGAAATATTGCTTTATTATACGTATTCTCTTGACCTTTCACCTTTGGAATCTCACCTACTTCAAGAATTGCAGAGTCGTTTGGATCATTTTATGTTGACATCGAGAGAAAGGATTGAAAATAACTGGGTTTCTATATTTGCTTCAAAATCCAGAGAATTTTACAAGCGTAGCATTTATAAATTTAGTTAATGATGCGATCGGAAGCAATAGCAGCTTCCTTAATGAATAGATATTTCTATAATAATTGGCGTTTCCATTTTTAAGGGAAAACTCAAATTAGACATTCATTTTCCATCACCCTGATAATTAGAATTAGTGGTGCAAGCCAATGATTTTGGGAAGCAAAAGTTTAATAGTTTTTAGCTAAACTTTTTATGAACGAATATACATACCACTAAAAGATATAACTTCCATCCTCAGATGAAGACACCTATATGTTCATTGTGTAACGATAAGCAAAAAGATATATTGAAACAATTATCCAAACTTATAAATAAATAGAACTGTGTATCTCTGTGTGTGTGCTGTGTGTGTATCGTTTAGTGTAACTGTGTGAAAGTTTACTTGATATGAACTCCAAAACAGCTGGGCCGATTTTCTTGAAAGTTCACGCATCTGGGGATGTTCTTAGGTGTTATTTCGGAACATCCCGGATAACAATAAAAAATCAGTAATCGGAAAACATCAGATTCTAGAGCGAAGAGCAACGCTACGATTAAGAGTAAATCCGTGAAAATTGCGATTTTGAACGCATAGCTTTGTTGTGAGCCAATTGTTAGAAGGTTTGTTTCGCATGAAGTGGTTTGCAAGTCCAGATCCAACTACGATTTTGGAATAGTAACAACACTGCGTATCACTGATGAGATCCAATAAGATCGAAACAGCTGTCTGGCACTATGTTAAAAGTTAAGCTAGATTTGGGGTTCAATCACAACGTTGTAATTTGATTCAAATACATATAGAATTTTTTGCCTGTACCTAAAATTTCTCTGTGTTGCCCGGGAAACGTCAGGCCACTGCTAGTTATCAATAATTAGATTTTTATTGTAATTTCAGCATATACGAAACTTGAATGCGTGACAGTACTTGATTTTAATTCATTGAGACATAAAGCCTGCAACAAAAAATTAATTCTAAAAAAAAAAAAAAACACTCTTTAAAAAAAATTGAACTTTAGGTTGCTTACTCACTCGAAAATCTATTTTCAACGATGTGAAACTGTTGTGAAATCTACGAGTTAAAGAAAAACGCAATTGCGACGAAGCTTATTAAAATCCTATTTAAAACGCTTCGCACCAATGCAGATGTATATATGTGTTCTTTAGCATGAAACCGTTGAGAAAAAGTGTTGAACGTAAATCTACGTCCAGGGGCCACGTAATCAACGCTGCAGAAAACGTAGATTTACGTCCTTCATATCAAAAGTGTTGGTAAATCAAAGATCTGTTTGTAAATTAAATGCTATGCTAATGTTCTGAAATTAAACAACGCTCCTAATACACAAAAATACACATTTCTCTAATACATTTACATTTTCTCTTCTGCTTATATCAAGTTCTTTCTTTATCTAAAAATTATAATAGTGTTTGATAGTTAAATTGTTATTGAGTTTCGTTTCTTTTTCCTTTAAATTTGTGTTTAAACTTGAAGATAAAGTAAGTAAATTTAAGCAAGCAGTACATTTTAAGTACTCAAGATAAAACTGTTGAGTCACTGTGGGGCGGATAGGCCATAAGTAAATACAGATAAAATCTATATCAAACATATTTGAAACCCAGGTGACGCTGGGCAAAATCTGTTATCGTAAAGGTTAACATTCGTCAAATCATACTCTTAGATAAAAATCAGCTTTCAAGATGCAAAATTTGAGCATAGAATAGTTTGTCTCGATTTTGTCAAATTATTTCTTTGAAAAAGAATATTTGGATCTGCGTCTGATAATCGTAAAATCTGCATGACATTATTTCTATTTATTGCAAACATTTTTAGATGAGAAAATTTTATAAATTAGATTAGCTATCTTAATCTATAATGTAACTAATTAGTATATATTGACAATATCAGCAAACTCTTGTAAGATTGTAGATTGCTTGTGTTTTTTTTTATTTACTGAAGTTGATGAAAGAGAAAAGGAGAGCAGGGTGACAGTCAAAGAGTTTTGGATACGCAGTACAAGGCCAACGGTTAACAGATCTGAAACTGCGTTGGACCGAAAAATTAGACTCCTTATATAATAATCTTGGACACCTCTCCAATTTATTTTGCTCCATCTCCAATTAATGTGGACACTTAGGTTACGCAATCTATACGTGTGAAATATCTAGTTGTGACGGGTGACGGGTACTGATGCATTTGTTTTGACTAAATGCACGTGTTTGTCAGAATCAAAAATAGCTACACCCTTAACTTCATAGTTCCAGTGTTGGGTTCTGTCGGATACTTGCGAACCGATGTCACCTAGTTCAATATCCAACGCAATATGTTGAACTTAATAACAGCTATTAATTTTGAAGTTACACAACTTATATTTTTTTATGACTAACCGTTTGTGCTAAAATGGAATCTTAATATTTCTTCAAATTAAAGCAATTTCCTTACAAATATTTTATGCTATCAAGTACATTAGTTAGTTTCTGTTATATAAAAACTGCTATTTGATAACTCGAAATATTCATCCAAAGTTATTGAATGATTTGTTTCACAGTGTATCAACCTTCTTGATCATTTAATGCCTTGAACGATCATTTTTATCAGGAATCATTTTTTTTAATCACATAGCTTGGAATTACTCAAGATGTAGTATTTAATTCATAGTTGGAGTGAATTTGTGGATTCATACTTTTCCCAATGTTATTAGCTCGAATGTGAACCTAAAAGAACGACTTGGATTCGAACTCGCATAATACGATAGTAAATTAAAAGTACTAATCCACTCTACTATGCGGAATTACCCTCATTCAAAGTTAATTTCATGTACTATTCATCGTATCTATCTTATGAATTTATTTCTCAAAGACCACAAAACGGAGATGTGACAGAGTCTAAGGTTGGTGTCCCTGTCACTGCAGCCACCTTGCATGTGGTAGCTGTTACGGTTCTGCATTTTTTATTTTCAAGATTTAGTATCAGTCAGAAGTTACATTTGCCAGGGCTTTCGAATCAGTGTTGTTTTTTTTTTTACCTAGCTTAGTTCACGAAAGTAAATGCAGTTGTTCATTTAGGGTTTGAACAGATATAATTCCAAATTCCAAACATTTAACCACTTGCCAACTGCAATTGCTTTAATCTAATGCGATATCTCTTAAATGGATAATTTCGGAATACCCAAACAGGCACCATTTCAAGACATGCATTGCTTACAACGACTTGATTCTTGTTTCAAGAAACAGTGCTAAAATTCCCTGATGTAAATGGTAAAGTACCATTGGCATTCCGTATTGATTAGGTTCAAGTTAAATGGAAATCTATTTTCATTGGAACGGAGGTTTCAGGAGGAAATAGAAATTAGTAGATTAGGCAAAGACGCAAATGCCCGACATTGAAACATCGTTTCAGGCTCATTTTTTACTAAGTACTATTTCAGAAATTTTAAGTGGTCAGTTGCCATTCTTAGTAATGACCAAAAGCACTATCCTATCATTCGTCTGAAGAATGATATTTTATAAAGCATTATCTTTCAGATATACACCTCTGTATTTTCCTAACAAGTAGCCTCGTTACCAGCCGATGGTAAACAAGATTGGTTGCATTAGAGGAAAGCGCAGAACAATAAACCCTATGTTACTCTTCCATTCAAGACCAGATCAATTGTATAACTACTTAGGAACTGCACCACAATTAATGATAAAACGGCTAAAAGCTAATGCTGTTGGGAAAGGTGTGGTTGCACTAATTCCCTTCTACTATGGATTAAATAGTGTAACTCATGCTTTTAAAACAATACGTCTATGAAGGACGTTCATAAGTGTTTATCCTTAGCATGAAACGGTCAAAAAGGTTAATATACTGGAAAAATCAACCACCCAACCAAACCTTTATATATAAAGTTGTGTTTGGATGTCTGCGTAGAGGGAAAAGAGAAGAGAGATAGACAGTAATTGTTCTAATTAAAAAAAATGACGAGAATAAATTAACATAAAGGGTCTTTATTATGAATTATTAAGGAATATATATTCTACTTCTACTATAAAAATGGGTTTATTTGTCTGTCTGAGGAACAGTCTCTACCAAATTACTTTGCCATTTTTTATCTACTCAATTAAAATTTGATATATGGGTTAATCGCGCCTGTGGAACGAATTCAATTTAGTTTTGAGCCGGGAAAAAAGGAGTCAAACTTAAGATAATCGGATCGTTGTGTCTGCTGTTTGGGGTGTCAACATATCAACAGTTTACTAAAATAATTTTCAGATCAAAATAAGCACAAAGAAAAATCAAAGGGACTCCCAAACAAGACGAGAAAAATCACCGGTATATGTATATAAGTTTAAGCGTCTATACACACACACATACACACACACACACACACATATATATATATATATATACAGGGTGTCTCAAAAAAATGTACTCACTCTTAGAATTATGCGAAAACCTTTATTTATGGACATAG
>JAYKTE010710301.1:0-17592 GCA_036873565.1 Xipholeptos notoides
GCTTTAGTTATTTTTTCTTACATCTGTCAAATTAAAGAAACATTTTGTGTCTCGCACTTCCGCGCGAAGACTAATTATAATTATAACAGAGTTTTATATTTTTCTGTCTAAAGTCCTCAAAACTGAACACTACCGTAAAGGTAAAATAAAATTTACAGCTTTAATCCTCGACCGGCGGTTGAACCCAAGCCACAAATATGGCAAACGAACATTTAAACTCTGAGCTATCAATACTCATGTTATTAGTTCTCTTATTATTGTAATCATTCATTAAAGTCAAAAGTAGTTTGTTTGTTTTTTGTCCGCTAGTGTTGTAATGATTAAGAAAAAAAATACCCGAAATGGTAAGTTCATTCATTTCTTTAACGCGATATTCAGAATAAAACTAATTCATCTTGAAAAAGATATTTAGAGCATTCGAGTGATTATTAATTTACACTAAAACATCGGTTTACGATTAAAAATAGATATTTGTATTATTAAACTTTAAATAAAAAATAAAAAAGAATTTTATTAAATAGATGACAATTTTAAAAAAATGTCTACCCTTCCCTTCTTTAATTATTAGTATTAAAGCAAAAAGTAATTAATGTTGAAATTGAATTCAATAACTTTGATAATTAATAATGTTCAATCATTGTTGGTAGTTATTCTTCTTTCTTTCTTGTTCTTTTCCAGCAATATCAAGTATTGGTCGCTACAATCTACCGTTAGCCCAGAACACTCGCTGCTTCATAATTTTCACCGCTCTTGTTTATCATTTTTTACTTCATCATCCTACTTAGTCAGTAATACAAGACTTCTCAATTTATTGATTCTAGCTTTCCAGGATTTCCCATTCCTATTTTTAATAGACAATAGGTATGAACTTTTTGGATAAACACAACAATTGATCATGTTGTAGTCTGTTGTTGATTTGACTTCGACCAGTTGTTTCTGAGGAGTGGATTTATTTCTGTATATTCTCCTGATATTGTATGAAGGAAGCACATACTTTTCTTTTTCAGCCAATCTCTTGACGTGACCAGATGAGGGTTGATGAGTTGGGAGGGGGGAATTTCGTTGTTTTTTTGGGTTTTTTTGCTGGACTATTCGAGATACTTTCTGAATTATAATTCCCATGAGGTGTATTCCTAACACTACCCATTTCCTGTCAATATCATGACATGGTTCACTTATGGCCTTGGCCCAGTGGTGCAACCTAAGTTCAATTCTTACCTTAAGACTATGAATGGATGGACAATTGTTGTGAGTGCTTAGATACGTGTATTTGGGTAATTATTTAGTTTGAATGTTGCAAGTTAGACGAGAGATTTTAAAGGTTTGATTTTGGTATCCGAAAGTTGAAGCCTTTCTCTTGATAGATGTTCGGATGGAATTCACGCATTTTACTAAATGTCTGTACATTTTTCAAGCAAGACTATATAATACAAACGTGTTATTTTCAGTTCTAAGCTGTATTGGCATGTCATTTTCTCAAAGTATTCTATAGAACCATTTACCAGAAGTGTATTAATGCCTTGTTTTTACAGAGGTGCATTTTTTTTTTTTTTTTTTTTGAGAATGTATATAAAATCTTTTTGTAACTTTTCTCAAGTGAAGTTCGGTTACATTAATTATCTAATTTGAATCCACAAATTGTATGCTGAAATTTTGGTTAGCTTTGTTGCAAAATCTGACCAATACCTTTTCCTTCCCCACTGCTATCCAAGGACCAAAAAAGAAGAAAAATGTAAAAAAAAAAAAAATGTTGGGGTTATTCTGTTAGAAGGCTTTGGGATTCTCGGGCTTAGCTCAAGTGAGTCAAAATTTAAAACATAAGGTAAAAAAAAAAGGGAAATAGATGAATAGATAGATAATGGTGAATAATCGGAGCCATGAAGATTTGAATGATATTTATTTTATATGTATGTATATATATATATATAAAATAAATATCATTGAATAATCGGAGCCGTGAAGATTTGAATGATATTTATTTTAAAATAAATATCATTCAAATCTTCATGGCTCCGATTATTCACCATTTTCTATCCATTTTTCTTTCGTTGGAACAACCATTTTTTAGTTTGACTGGCCCACAACAGTTATGCACTCATAATGGTAATTTTTACTCCTTATCGTAGCCTTGCTCTTCTTTCTAATCTGTGATTTTTTTTTAAATTCCATTCTAACATCATTTCAGGCTAGGCAGGATGATTTTTGTTTAGGTGAACACAATGAGACACAGAGATTGAAAAAATATCAAGCTCGTCAAAAAAGCTAATTAGTTACATAATTAAGCTTACTATTGAATAATTTGTGTTAATTCCCTGGGCTATGGTTTTAAAGATACTTAAAAGGCACCAAGTTGACATTGATCCCATGACCACTGGATTTGAATTAATATTCAACGAGTTACCTACATACATATACACACTGTGGATCTTCTGATGTTTATTAGAATATAAAACAATGAAATATATTAATTTTTTTACTAAAATATTTCCAAATTAGAATTGTTTATTGCATATAAACTACTTTTTTTTTTCTTTAAGATATTCTGGTTTGGTTTGGTTTGGTTTGGTTTGGTTTGGTTGTGTTTAACAACCTATCAACCATTAAGATAGTCTGGTAAAGACTTTTTACAAGACTTAAATATAAAAAATAAATAAAAATGTAGCTAAAAATATTAGGAAAAAGAGTGAAGCAGGTGTGAGTAGTTTTTCTTGATAAATAGATAAATAAAAAGATTAATTTTTTTTTTTTTTTACATTAAAAATATTGTTTTATAGTATTTGATAACTGGAAAGCAACTAAGTTCAGAATTACCATATTTTTGCAAACTCCAGATAGCTTAGATGAAATATATATTTAAAAAAAATAAACTAACTAGGATTAAAAATAAATATTGAATCTACTTCCAAATGAGGACTTGACTCCAATTTTTTTAATTTGTTAATTTTTATAAGTTATTTGGTTTGTTGAAAGAACAATCTAGTTTTTGGAATGGACAAACCATGACAATAAAAAGAACAATGATAATAGAAGAAAGTTTGAAGAAAATATAAGAAAAATATTTTACTCAATTCATTTAAAAAGGTAAAGTTTATAAAAAGTGAAAACTAAAAATTGTTTTGAAATTTTTCAATTAAAAAGTTTGGGCAATTTTAAATATATTAGAAAGTTTATTTGTAATGGGGAGAAAAAATCAAATTAATAAATACAACACATTATATGGAATGGTATTTTGTAATGTCAGTTTTTTTTTTTAAAGAAATCAGAATTTGGCTTCTTATATGTTCAATACCAAATCTTTTATGGTTCATAATTTATTACACATTGATTTTTTTATAAATATACAGGATTATAGGACACCAAGGCTCCACAAAACTCCATTCAAATTAGACTTAAGGATTCCTTAGTTCAAATAGTATTTTGTTTTTACTAAATGGAAAGAGAGTACTTTTTATTGTTCATTCCAAGCTAGAGAGGCCTTCAAAATACATAACATCATTCACCAACATTTAATACACAGACCTATTTGAATAACATAGCATTAAAAGGGAAACTTAATAGGAAGAAAAGTAATTTTTTATTAATTTTGTTCTAGTTTTTAGTAATTACTTCTGAATTTAATATACTAAAACCAAGTCTGAAACATGAACACCTATTTGAGTAGAGACGGACAGAAAGGAGATGAGGTGGGTAATATAAAACGGTATTGGTAACTAATTCAAAAAATAAAACAAATACCTTGGAAGAAACTATCATTCATTACTAATTAAAGATTTATGTTTTTATCATTTTTTATTGTTTTTAATAGACAATGCCAAAAAAAAAATGAGCCCAACTGAATATCAGTTGTTGTGGTCTCTGTTAACCCCCCCAAAAAAGTGCTTGACTCGATGACTAACCGATTAAATCCATTTGTTCATCCACCATTTATTTTTTTTTAGCCACAACCTTTTAATTTGTATTTTCTCTCCTCTCTCCACCCCTAGCCTCCCACACTCTTTAAATACCCTCCCCCACCGGTGGTTAAAAAGTTTTATAAGTCACTTAGGCTTTTTTTAGGTTTCCTTTTTTTTTCTTGTTTACTTTTTCAGTGAGGCGGGTGAGGTTGTGGCTGTGTCAATCATGACCCATGGTTTAATTTTTATCACTTCTTGCTGCTACTGATGCTTCTTCTGTTGCTCTTAGGGATGAGAAGAATGACAATATAACATTGCTGATAATGGCTTCTTAAGACAATTACTCTCACACACATTTATACACACATACACAGAGTCAGTCAAATCTTATCACAAACTTTCATCACTTTCCATGGCTTGCAATTGTAAATCTTCATGATCAATGTTGGAGATGTTTGACGAATTACTCTGCGAACCTGCCTCTTGGGAATCAGCCTCTCCCCCATTGTCTTCCAAACCAACTGACAATAAATGAAAAGAAAAAAAAAATTAGAAATAATATTAATATAAAAAAACATTATGTAAATAACCTCCCCCTATTTTGGAATTTTAGAGATGAGGATTGATAACTAATATTATCCTAATTATAAGGGCTACTAATTCTTGATTGTTAAATTCACAACATCTAAGCCAAAGTAACCATCAGCCTACTTTGTAAAATTTGGTAATCTTCATCCAGTCAGTTATAACTTGTTAATCTATGTATTACACTTAAATGTTATCACTTGAAGTGATTTTAAATGAATGAATTTAATTATGATGCTACAAGTTCAAATTAAACACTGATCCTAGAGTTCAAAATTAAAATTATGAGTTCAACATAAAGAATCCAATTGAAAGTTGAAGGTTACAGCCAATTTACTGTGAATATAGCAATCTACCTGAAGTTTTTTATGATAATAGTATTTTGTTCGTATCAATCTTGTTGGTCTTAGGAACATTACAATTGTAAGTCACAATAAATCTCTAGTGAAAGTTTCATTTGGAACTCATTCAAACATTCATTTTGAAATTGTGAAACAATTTATAAAAAGGGAAGATATATTTTATACCTGGATCATTCATTTTGACGAGTGAATCATCGTCATCTGTTACATAACGTTTGTCTATTCCTTCTTTTATTTGATTATTTATTCCTTTTGGATCCAAATCCATTGCCCAAGAAAAATTTGACAAAGCTAAGTGGGTATTACCAAGTTTTTTATGAACCTGAAATCGAAAATAAAAAAATTGAGTAATCAAATGAATTCTTTTTGTTTGTCTTTCTCTTTTTCTTTTAAACTTGACCAACTCGAATATATACAGATGTTCAAGGGACGTAACTTTAAATTGACAAATTCAAAGTTATTTCCCTTTAATAGCGAATTTTTAAAAGTAAATTTTCTTTTTATATGAATATATTTTTAATAGTAGAAATTGAATACACACTAGTTACAGAAAAAAGAAATATAGTTTTTTCCGATTTTCGAGATAATCTAACTTTTAATTTAATAAATACGAAAATTCAGAAAATCATTCAATCATTGCGGAATTTTTACTAATTATTTAGTAAATAATAAACTTTATAGAAGTTTCATTTTTTTTTTTTCATCAATTTTTTATTATAATAATTATTATTATTATTAGCCCCAATTTTTTCCCTACTCATAGTTGAAATAATTCATAATGAAATGCATTTTTGGAAAGAGGAGTGAGTGAAGTTTGGTAATAATAAAAAAGAATGAAAGACCATATTTTCATTTTTTAAGGTACGTAATTTGGTTGATTTATTATTAATAACAATTGTATTTCAAATTTAAATAAATCTATTATTTTATTAATAATAATTGTATTTCAAACTATCAAAAATTATTTTTAAACAAAAAAAAACAATTTTTGAAAGATCTTTTTTTATATGGTTCTCCCATACTACATCTACAATTAAATATAGAGTGCTTTCATCATTCTGAAAAAGTTTTTTTTTTTTTTTATTACATTGAAAAACTAAATATAATGAATTTTTAAAAGTCTTTAAAATAAACTAAGAATGCTTGTAATGGAAATAATTAAAGACATTATCTTCCCTACCTAATGAATAATTTCAATAATGAATGCTGTGAAATGCTTATTGAGGGTTCTGTACCTGTTAGTAAATGGTGATAGGTGCTGACAGTATGGTCTATGCTCATTGAATAATTCTAATTATTTACAACCAAGTTTTACGCATGTATACAGATATGTGTGTGTGTGTGTGTTGTAGCCTTGTTGAAATTATATAATTGGACTGACAAAGTGCAAAAATAAGTTAAATTGCAAATTTAAAGAACAATACCATAATTAATTCACAAATAAAATTATGTACATCATTAAAACATTAATAAGTACAATGAATATATATTTCAAATTTCATAATTTCCTGATCAATAGATTTGTTTGAATGTGTAAAAAACTAAATATGTAATGAGTGGTAGACAAAATGGGATTCAATTTAGTAGAATGAATGTATGGCAAATCGATTCCTCTCTCCCAACCTTTTATACAGCCATTTTTTTTTTCCATAAAAAAAGAAAATGAACAATTTAGGGGACAGTTTACAACATAAAATCAATTCCAAACTGAGCTCCTATCTAATTACAGCACTTTTTAAAAAACTGATATCGGTTAGTTTTTCTAATTCAGCTAAAAAAGAAAAGAATCATTTTATCATATAACAATTGGTTACTGGATCAAAACTAATCTATACACAAAAACGTCTTAAATTTTTCTCTTTCTTTTTTTTTTAAATACATTTTGGGAATTTTATATTATGTACCTAAATCTTATCTTATCCAAATTAAAAAAAGGAAGTTACTTACCTTTCCTATTAGAAAATAGACTAATGATTCTTTAGGGACAATTTGTTTTAGTTCTTCTAATTCTTCTAAAGCTTCCTGAAAATACATTTTTTAAATAAGAGGCAAAAAATTAAATAACAGCCTTCAAATAATGGCAATAAAAATTAGAATACATTCAATGTAAATTTGATATTCTGAAAAGTAGTTACTTTCATGTAGTTATTTGATGATATAATTAAGATAAGACTTTATAATGGGAATATAAATAGGGGAGGTAACTCAAAATGTTTGTATTTAAGTTATGCCCCTTATGTAAAGTTTCACTGCAAAAAAAACTAGGACAAGTGGGTTACCAAATTAAAGCCCAAATTAAACACTTATAATTGAAAATTTGAAGAGGAAAGATTTGGTATTAAAATAATAATTTTAGATTTTGATTAAATATATAATTTAAGTCCACTCCTCAACTAACAACCAATGCACACAGCTAAATCTACTTTCAATACACTCCATTACATACCCTAAACTAAACACATTCAAAATTCCAATTTTAACTTACTCTGTGTTTATCATTAGCAAATAAAATGGAAGCTCGATGGAATTTACAAAGAGGATTGTTTCGGTCAATTGAAATTGCTTTATCTAATGTTTGAAGAGCCATTTCAGATTTTTTAAGCGCATGTTGAACCTGAAATATAGAATAAAAAAAGACCATAAGTTATTTTACTACATACAATTTTTTTATAGAAAAAAGTTAATGAAACTTGAATCCTAAATGTAATTTATTTTTTTCCTTTGTTTTTCCACATAAAAGATAAAGACCAAAATCAAGGTTTAATCAGTTAATAGCATTACTCTAGATAATAACTAACTTATTAAACTGTTATGAACAACTACAGATTGACTTAAGGAAAACAGGAAAACAACCAAATTTTAAAAGACAAAGTAAAAATTAATTACATTATTTATTTAATTTTTGAAACACAAAAATATTTTTTCAAAATTACTAATTATTTGCTTCCAGCAGAGATCATTCTAAGTATTTTCTGAAAATGTTCTTAACTCTGAGGGAAAATGTACTAAAATTGAATTTCAAGTGTTTGACAAAGCTAACAATATAAATAATACTTACAACTCCAACATGACAAAGAAGAGCAGGACTTTGAGAATTAATCATTAATGCTTTATTAAAGTGTAATTCAGCAAGATTAAACTTTTCTTGTTTATAATAAATCATTCCAACACCATACCTAGAAAAGAAAGAATACTTAAACAATTCATTCATGAAAGGCACAATATTGAACTATTTATAAATATACTTGCCCAACAATACAATCAGATGAAGAAAGAGGTTTTTTTGTTTGTATCTTAAACAAGAGTAGTTGAGTATTTAAATAATGATTCAAAACTTCTGATTTCACAAATAATGATAACATCAGTTAGAAAATAAAAAAATGTTTCAGTTACAAAAAGTCAGGAATTTATCAGATTTTCAACTTTAGAATATCTTTATTCCAAGTAATTTCAATAAATAATTATTTTTATAGAAAGTATTGGATATTGAAAATTCTATTAAAATCATTAGAAGTTTAGAAGCACTTAACATTTTGCAATCAGAAATTTACAAGATAAAGAAAAAATAGTTTTAGGATCTACAAAACTTTCAGGTTACAATAATAGTTATTATCAAATTTTCACCACAATGCTTATACAAGCTTTTACTTATTAAAAAAAATTATGTACATGTAATAGGTTTTTAGTATAACATCTATCTTTCTCAATTTTTCTCAAACTTTTTAACAAAATCTACATTTCTAACACTTTCTCGTGCAATATAAAATTTGATATTCAAGAAATATAAGAAAGTCTTGAATAGCAGAAGCTACAAAAGGATATAGAAATATAAAATTAAAAATAAAGTTTTAAAAAGAATTCTCTTACCATGCATTGTAATGTCTTGGATCTACTCTAATTGAATTACGGAAACTTGATAAACCTTTCTCAAATTCTTCAGTAAAAACATATTCATGACCCAACAAAGTATATGCATATGCAAAATTGGGATCCACCTGAATAAGAAAGAAAAATGAAAATCAATATGATTTTAAATTATCAAATTTTAATTTCTATTCAAAAGGTTTTAAATTAAAACAAAAATAAAGAATATAAACATAAATGGGAAAAATATTTAAAAAATAAAGCTTTTTGTTATTTTTTTTCATTATTTTCTTTTTAAATTGTCACAAATAATTATTTTATTTAACATTTGTTTGATTATTTAATTTTTTTAAAAGAAATAATCAAAATTTAATTAAATCTAAAAAAAGAATATTTAAATAAATGAGAAAATCATTGGCAACTCAACACTCACCTTTAAAATTAATCTAATTTAATTATTCTTTTTTTATTTACAAACTATATGATTAAAACAATAATAATTTCAACTGACTAATTTTGATTTTTTTTCCTTGAATTAAAAAAAAAGAAATCCAGCCAATTATGTTAAATTCATAATTGTTTTAAAAAAATTGAAAAAATAAATCTTTTAATTTCCTTTACCGAAGAAATGACAAAAAAAAATTCAAGAAATAGAAAATAATCATTTTAGATTAAAATAATAATATAGACCATTTTTTTTTATCTTGGATAAAAAAAAAATAGAATTTAACCAAAATTCTTTTTAACGTCACAGCATCGCTTTTTCTGTTGCGATCAACAACTTGAGAATGAAAATAAAATGGCTTTACCAATTATAAAAAAATTGATAATGTTTCGATTTTCGATAATTATCTGGGATATTATGATACAAAACCTAGCCTATAATACCCCCAGGTACATGGATTAACGTGTAAAATTTTAAGATAATCTGTTCAGCCGTTTCGAAGTCTATAGGGAACTCACATACACATATATACGTTCACACACACAGAGACACTGACGCAGTTTAAAGGAAAAAGCAATTTCCCAATTATTTAGCTTAATACTCAGATTTATTCTTTAACCAGCAATAGCAGCTGGTAATTGAATGTGATTACTTATTTACTCATTGGGGTTATTCTAGTTGTTTGCAGTGAAGTCACAGGTCACTTTCACAGGAGGAAGCTAATACTTTGAAGCATTCAGTCTTCTTGGTTCTCCACCTGCTCCTTCTACTTTCCCCTTTCGTTCCTTGGAACGGAGAATATATAAATTTTACAAAGTTCCTATGATGTCATTGGTTGTCTAAGCCTCTTTCTGCAGACGCGAAATCAATCTCACATGTCAACACAATTTTGGGTCACCTACACAATGTTTCTGATTAGAATTTTATTGTCTATGCATATAACTGACCTCTTCACTCAAATTTGTCCAGGTTACCAATGGTGACCTGAATCACACACATAACAAATGGATCATTCCAAAACAATAGCCATTGTTTGATTCCAAAAATGCTTTTGTTTTTATAGGGTGCCACTCATGCCTAACAGGTGACCCCCAATGAGGACTTTTACCCTCTGCTGGAACGGGCAGTCGGCGTATTCTAATGCCTCGCTGACAGGGCGCACACAAAGTAGAATAGTAAAATTAAAACTACTAACTTGAATAGCTCGCTGAAAAAATTTGATAGCAGTGTCATGCTCTTTCTGCAAACTAAAACAATTCCCTGTTGCACACCAAGCCTGTAAATATGAAAAGTATGAAATAAAAATTGGCCAAACTTTTTTTTAAATGCTTAACATTTTACAATAAAATTTAAACGTATGGCAACTAATTATTTCATGAATAAAGAGAATATTCATCAATTAAAAGAAAGATGTTATTCCTTGTTTAAATTGTCATAATCAGAATGGTTTATCATTAATTGTAGGAGTTAGAGCAGTACACAATGGGAATATTGAACAACTAAATCTAAATTTGCAAACAAAACTAACTCAAATATACTTTAAAAGCATACAATCAATCATTAACTAAAATTATTTCTCAAAAACAAAAAGTCTATATACATTAAGTCCTTGAAAGTCAAACTGAAAACTTGGACAGAGTTAAAAAATGAATATCGAAAGTGTTTTAATTAACAAACAATGCACAGTAAAAGTTATTGGGGAAAGAAAAAGTTTATTTATTCAATTATAAATATAAATCAGCTAACTAATGCTTCTTTCTCTTGCCTAATCACTTTTTTGTGTTTAAGAACTCTTGCCAAATCTCTAAAATCTATATTTTGTGGTAGATTAAAGTTGAAAAGTTAAAACATTAACTAAAGCAAATTTTATGAAATTTAGAAGGATTTTTTCAAAAATTAAGAAATAAAAGAAATTGGGATACTTACTTCAGGAGCATTTTTATTCATTTCTGTTAATTCTTGTGCTAAAGCAGATAATTCCACTTCTCTCTGCAATTGCCACAAAGCAGTACTGTACAGATCCATGCCTTCCATATGATACGGCTCTAACTCCCGTAATTCAGCAAACACTTTCTCAGCCTGAATAAGAAACAAATTTTTTTAAGATAAAAAAAAAAGAAAACCTTGGAAAAATAAAAATTTAGATTCAATATTTTCATTAAGAAAATTTGATTTAATCTAAATAAAAATCAAATATCAGGCTTATTGAGAGACTTACAAATAACCAGATGTCATTCACAGACAATAATGGATTTCATTTTAGAACATTTTAGCTAACTTTGATTAAACATTCAATTCACATTTTTCTAAAAAAATAAATTTGGTTGAATTAACCAAATCCATTCATAACATTTTTAAGTTTCTTCCAGCCCTACTCAATGAACCAATCCAAGCATTTTGAATTAAATGGACTATGATAACATCTATTTTACAAAACTGTCGGATGGTATACACTTCCCAAAAAGCTACTTACCAATAATTAACCAGGTATATGTTTTAGTGGCTTTTTTGGAGTCCACTCATCTCGGTCATGAACAATTACACACATACTGCCTCCCCTAGCTCCACCAAAAGCAAAGTAACCTAGCCTGCTATATAAATGATAAATGATTTTCTGATTAAAACAGAAAATATTTTTGTTAACAAATCCAATAATAAATTTAATTATTATAGGTAGAGTTGATCCCACAATAGTAGTTTGTTAGGTTTCTGTTTAAGTTCCATTCTCAAACTAATATATTAAGTAACAAAAAAAAAAGACTACATGGATTTACTGAAAAGTTCTATTTAATCTACATCATGATTTTAATTCCAAGTAACTTTTTTTCCGACCTATCAACCTCTATGGGTCATTTAAATCTTTAATTGGAATTTTCTTGGTTAAGTTCTAATATATTTTTAGTTCTTTCACGAATTTAAAGATATTCTCTGTATTAGTGCATTCAAATAAATTTTTCATATTATTAGTGTTGAAGAAATTCTGAGGTTGGTGAGTGTTTTAGTAAATTCTTTAATTAATATAAAAGTGTACAAATATTAAGGTTTCATACGTTAATTATAAATTTAGATGTTTAATTGTTAGTTTATTTCAATAGTAGAGTGTTTTTATGATTTTTATTTTCTAACTTTTAGAAGTTTCAACTGATTAAAAACAATTTAACATTTTAAAAAAATCAAGAGTGATAAGAAAGAACAAAGGAGCAAAACTTACTTGTAGATAATTATTCAACTCAAAATAAGCCCGAGCCACTTGACAAAGTACCCATCCAGTCTGATATTGATGTGGAGGTAATTCATTGAGCAATTCAATGGCACGTTTGCATTCATATTGGCTAAGGGCCTGGAATGCTCGACCCATACTTTGAAGGAGTTTCAAAATACCAGCTACAACATAAGTAAACAAGTTTTAATTTTTGTTTTCTTTAAAGTTTTTAAAAACAACAAAACAATTAGAAAAAAGGTAAATTTTTTTATTTAAACAAACAGCAAATCAAAAGAATTGAGTTTGAGTTGGTTTTTTTTTTAACTATAATTCTAAGACAGGTTAACAAAGAGTCAAAAGAATTTTTGTGCCAATAATATTATAAACCCAGAACTATTTTGCTTGATGATCAGGACTACATAGGTGAGGAACTGATAATCATGAAAAACTGCAGACTACATCTAAGCTTAAAACTAAATGTTTGATTCATGAAACTGATTAGTCAATTTACAAATAGAAAATTATCATACTAATGTATGTATACAGGTGGAAAGGTGAGATGTATAATATTGAATTTCAAAGCAAAATAGTTTTTAAAATGAAAAGCCATTCCATAAAAAAATGACTTTGTCAAATTTAGATCTTTTAGATATGAATCAGGCCTATTTTTAATTTTTTATAATTACAAAAACTGAATTGTTATTTTTTCACATGTAAAGATTTTATATCCTCAAAATAAGCAAAAGATTATTTGGTAAAAAGGGTTCTTTGTAAAATAAGGAGGTTTAGTTCATTTCACATTCAAGAATTTACACACTTACACATTCCAGAGAAGTATTTGAATGATAAATATACAAACATATGGGGTTTATTTATATATGTTCTATAAGGATTTATACTTCTTTTTTTAAGTAAAACAAAAAGGGGGGAAATATGCAAAACTGTCAATTAAATTTTTTTTTTTTTTTCAAATTTTAAAAATACCAAGGAATTAAATTCTACTAAATCCCAAAGACAAACATTTAAAATTTTTCTATATCAATTACTTCAAGAAATTATATTTTTCTTTTTTAAAGAGTGTTTTTTATTCTTTGAATATTTATTTAGCTAACGATAAAAAATTCTGAAAATGTATTTAAGGAAATTATGTGATAAAATAGAAGTTAAAAAAATTAATAAGTTTGCTTTGGATCAGTTTATTAAATAGTATATCAACCTTTTTTGGTTAATTAATGTTGATTATCATTTTATAAAATCATTTTTTAATGTGGATAGAATATTAGAAATTTTTCTAATAGTTGGAAGAATTGAAAGATTATCTTTTACAAAAAAATTGTGGAACAGCATTTTAAAAGGAAAATGATTGATCGGTTTTTATAGCAAATAAACCCCTTTTAAAAGGAAAAATGGAGATTAACTTACTAATAATAATACAAATTGTGATTCCTACTTTATGTCAATCATTCATCAAATGTTTTATTATTTTATGCATATTAAAACGAATCTACTAATCAGATAATTATAAAATTGGAAATATATATATACTCAAAAATATTTGCTTAGGTTTTCTAAGGTTTTCTGAATCCATACAATTTGGTTAAATCAACTGCTTCTCAATAAATTTCCAGGAAAAGCAAAGGAGAAATATCCCAAAAAATAAAAAGATTCTTTAAATATTGTTACTAAAAAATTTCAACTTAAATGAGCTGAAAGTATTTTTACGGTTTTTTTTGTGCAAATGTATACATTAAAAACATTTATAAGTTTACATCCTGTCTCTCCGCTATCAGGCAATCAATCTTAAGTGAGCTACAGAATAAAAACATAACTTGAGGCTGGTTCAGATTTTTGGTGTTCATAAATTAAAAATAGACTAAGAGAATATTCTATAATGAAAAAGAATATAAAGGAGACAATTTTCAGGTTTCTTTTTAAGTTTTTCATATTTTCATGCTAAAATCAATTACAGATTATGAGAATATTGAAAAAAATAAGTTCTATGTTTCTTTAAAAACTTAACAACTAATATCAATTAGATGTAACAATGTCCAGTGGGTAAATTTTAACTGCCAAAATATATTTCATCAAAAGAATAATTATGTTAGATATTTTGATACAGTTATGGATCATGTTAATTTGAACAATATGAAAATAGTTTAAATATTCTTATTAATCTTAAAAAAGAGAAAGTTTTGAATAAACATTATTTTGTTTTTATAAGAGTTATTTTTAAAAAAATCAAATACTTAAAATAGGATTTAGAAAAAAGAATTATACAAATATTATTAAGCAAAGGTAAAGCCTCTAATGTGTGTGTGTGTATATATTCATAGATAGATAGATAGATACCTATATTAGGATAGTTTTTGCTATATTTATAAAGGAATAGTGATGAATATCAATTATGAAGCATATTTAAATCAAACCAAATGCAAATGAGTCAGTGCTCACTCTAAATGATCTTAAAACTATGTGTGTTTTGGGGGTTTGTTTAAATGCTCTATTTTTTTTTTCAATATATAAACTCCAATAAGGGCAATTGCAAGTTCCCAAAGAATTTATCAATTATTTTGTCATTACATTATAAATTATTTATATGCAACAACCAAATTTTTCTTCAATATATATTTTTTTTTTAATGGTTTTATCATTTATCAAGATTTTACAAATTATTTATTAATTCTAGGATTATTGGTTTGAATGGATTTTATATACATGTATATTTCTAGAATATTCTAATGTTCCACTTTTTTTTACCTTCCTTCCATGGCACACATGAAGATAACAATATCAATACAATTGACAAGATTAAAAGTTATGAATCTGTGCATGTATTCTGTAAAAATACTACTTTGTACCAAAAAAATGTGCTTGCAACATACTACTTGGCAGAAATCTCTGATCTATAGACTATCATCTACTTTGTTTTAGTTTTTAACAAAATGTGACTAATTTCTATAAATTTTTTTTAATAGTAATATATTTCACACATCTATTACAATGACAAATACAAGACAATTGATTTTTGAATAAAATTTACTACAAAACTAAAATAATAGTAGTAGATATAGAAAGTAAATTGGGGCCTACTTACATCTTCCTGTTAAGTCCAGAGAAGATGAAAGGCAAGCAAAGAGAAGAAAGATTTTTTTGGTTTTTTTTATTCATATATTCAATCAAACAATATCAAAATCAGGAGGAAATTAGAGCAGTCAACCATTGATACACACACAAATAGCATCCATTTAGGGAAATAAGATTGTACAATTAAGTTAAATAATAATATATTCATATCATAATCATTCTCATTGTATCTCAAAATTAAGGTCTATCAGTTATTAGCTGTGTTAATAATTCTAATAAATATATTTTTATCTGTTTTATTGTAGGAATTTATGCTAATTATTTTAAACCTTTATTAACATTAAAACATATAAGCATACATGGCTAGAAAGCTGAAAATGCAGCAGGATAGAAAATGAACCCATCATAGCCAACTAGAACTAGGTACTGTTGATAAATAAAGTGTTGACAAGTAATTTGATGAAACAAGAAAAGCTTTTAATTTTGAAATGACATTCTTTACCCAATTATTATTGCTTGTTGTTGTGTCTTGTTTTGTTATTTTTCTTGAATATTAATTGAAACTAATTTGTACTAGGAGACATAAACTAACTTTTAAAGATTTATTCTTCCGCATTTCATTCAATTGGTTATTTGATGAAGTAGATGTGCTGTAAACAGCATGATAAATTTTTTTTTTTGCGTAATTTAATTGTACAAACATCAAAACTCTAATTCACAAAAATAGTTAGTGAAATGACTAAAAAAGGTTATTAAACATTACATTTTTTTTTTCAAAAGGAGGTGGATAATTTGGTTTTGTGTATCAGTTACTAAAATTAACAACTGTCAAATTAACAATATTGGATTTGCTTAACCAGTGTACAAATTGAATCAAGAACTAAAAATCTATATAATCTTAAAAAAATTAAAATTACTAAATTCAAAATTGAATTTTTGAAAATATATTGAATGAGTCTGATATAAATGAACTAATTTTTTAAGTTCAAATGATATTGTGAATGTTATCAGCGACTCCACTCCAGTGAAGATATATTGAAAAAATCTATTTGATGGTTCTAAAGCTTCCTCATGTAATTTAATCAATAAGAATTATCAACACGACCAAACTACCTGAATTTCTAATAAACATTGAAAGCGTAAAAGTTGGACAAACTAACCAGAGGAGCAAGCAGAATTATAATAGTGATTAGCATAGATGCAGAGTAAACATCCTTTGGTGGCTCAGGTTCTTGCTTAGGTGTTCATCAGAACCAAATAGTTCAATCAATTTTACATACTTTCAAACAAATATAGAAATAATTATTTGATTATTGTATATGTGTGTGTGCACACACACACACAACCCACGCATATCAATAAATATGAAGAATAAAAACTTACCTAATGATTGTTGCCTCATGTGGGCTAACTGCACATAATTTGTCCCTTCATAGCCACAAGACTGTTTGCAATCAAGAATATTCTCTCCTTTGTTGATCTCATTTAATTCTTGTTGAGATTTACTCAATTTACTTTTAGACTTCTTAGTACCAGACTTTGGACTAGTGAAGCGGGACTTACTTTGACTCTTTTTATTTTCCTGAAATATAAAAATACAATTCGATATTCATTATTGAAAAATATAGAAAAACCAAAACCCAATTTATCAAAAATTTGAAAAAATAATTCTTTCATAATTATTTCCACGCAAGATTGAAAAAGAAAAAAATCCTACTTTAATTTGCTTATACTATTTTTTAAGTTGGTTTGGATTTTTCTCTTTTTTTTTTTTCAATATCCCAATATTTGCAATCATTTAATAATACATTTTTCTGAAATAAAATCTTTCTTTTGAAGATTTTTGCAATAACGATTTAACTTTTTTCTAAAATTATGGCTTAAATGAACAGAATAGAACAAAGAGTATTGCAATTCTTAATTCTAAACTTTTATATTATTCAAATAAAAATTCTAATATCCAGACAGAACAAAATCATAAATGCTCGCACATGACCAGTCACCGCCTGGTAACCATTGAAGAACTAATATGTTCAATATTATAAAGTATACTAAGGAAATGAAGACCACAAGTAGATACTGATATACAGTAGCGTCCAAAACTAAGGGACAACATTTTAAAACCTAATATTTGTTAGAAATAATAACCGTAAAAAG
>JAYKTE010711412.1:0-17591 GCA_036873565.1 Xipholeptos notoides
TATTATTTTTCTTCCAACCTATCTTTTTTTCAAAGAAGAATATTTGAATTGTCGATTGAAGTAAGCAAATATAATCTTCAACCATGGAATATATATATATATATATATATATATATATAGTATAATTTTAAGAATCATTTCATAAAATTTGAGACTCGTAAAAAATAATAGTTACTTGTATATGAGTATACATATATTTTTCCTTCAAACTGTTAGTTTTTTTTACATCACCACAGTTGAGAGAAATTTAGATTTTTTTTAATGTTCTGAGAAAAAAATGATTTTTTAAATTAAAATTTCATTCATTCAGTGATAATATGATAAATAAAGTAAATGACAGACCCATTATGTTATTTTTTACTTTTTTAACAAAATATCTTTGTGAGCAATCTAACAACATTTGTTGTCTGGTAGGTTGAATTTATATTAAATTTATAAACAGGAGAGACAACCAAAAAGCTATGTAACTT
Source organism: Xipholeptos notoides (assembly GCA_036873565.1). NCBI lineage: Eukaryota > Metazoa > Mollusca > Cephalopoda > Idiosepiidae > Xipholeptos > Xipholeptos notoides. Next base: position 471 of record JAYKTE010711412.1, read on the forward strand.
CAGCTTGATATAAAAGTACTGTAGGATTTTTTTATATTAGTACTAACAGTAGCACTACACATTCAAGCTTGATTTTTTTTCTTTTACTGAGAAGCATTTTGTACAATATCTAAAAAGCAAATATCTACAAGATCAATCAAATGTGTGTAATATTAGAAATACAAGCCTCATTACATAAACATTTCATCTAAGTGTTGCCTCATTTTTCACATAATTACTAACAAAACAAATATACCAGAAGACACTTTTCTCAATAGTACAAAAATACTTATAAAGACATAAATAATAAATTATCAAGTTTATATTTATATTCAGTCAATCAACTTATTTTTCACAAATATCAACAAGCAGCTTTCTGGTCAAGGCAGAAAAATAGTCATTACAAAAACAAACAAACATTTAGTCGACTATTGATTGATTTATACTAGATACATAATGATTGAATATAACTAGTAATTTCTGATGATTATAATGATGTTGTTTATGAAGTATCAGGGGAAGAAAAAAAAAAGGATATTTGACACTACAAACATTTCAATTCAAATGACAGCTCAAGAACTTATATACATTTCTATAAAACAGATATGTTTGTGAATTGATAGAATTTGTCTTTGCTATTCTGCCCCCAGCATTAGTCTGTATCAAAATAGATGTTGAGAAATACTAAAGCTAAAAATTGGAAAAGGCAAGAACATTTTTCCCTCTTTTTTAAATGCAATTTTTCTTAAATATAAATATATCTGAGTGCTGAAATAATAACATTTATAATTTAGTTTTAAAACTTTGCTGAGGGCAGCTATAGCACTGGAGGGAAAAACAAGAGAACTTGTATAATAATACCAGGTAACAAGATGTGAAGCAATACAAAAATAATCCTCAACAGGAACAATATAAGCAGTAATTATATTCATTGGATGAGATGTAGAACTGATTAAAAATGCAATTGTCTGCTTCACAATAATGGAATTTGCAATGACAATGTTATTGAGAAAAAAGATTATTATAAGAATAAATAATATACTAAAACTGTTGAAAATAACAAGAGATATATTACCAAAAATAATTAACAAAAGTGTCATTCTGAATAGAAAGGTTTTCGGTAATAAAATCACATTGATTCAAGGTAAACTATAATATGAAGACAGGTAAATGAGAATGAAACATAAAAAGAGAATAAGCAAGTATTAAGTGTCCCAAGAATTCAAGCAGATTAACATTTTTTCTTGTCAGAGATAATTGTTGCTTTTTAGTTTAGATTGATTAACAATTAAAATAGATTCCTATATTAAAATAATCATTCAAATACTCATGTATTTTGTTAATCACAAAGAACACACCGATTTTCATTAAAAAATATGTTTGGTGGAATAAAGCAAATATTGTGCATTGCAAACAGGAACACAAATCATAATTTACTATTGTATATCCAATATGATTGCAAAGAGTTATAACTTATCAGAAAACATCCAATGCCAATGATAAATAGCAAAGGAATGGGGTTTCTATCAGATAATAGATGTCCATGACACTTGTGTAATCCAGGATATGCTAAATTAAAGTTACCATACACCCTTGATATATTTTTCAATTATCACTTCTCTTCCACTTTAAACGATTTGTAATGAAAAATTCTTTATAAAGAAAATATCAGATGAAAATCAATTTACAGCTTCAATGTCTAAAAATTTGTTTTGTTTTATTCAAGCAAAACTATCCTATATATAATTTGGAAAATATATTTATTAAATTGAGAGGAAACTATTTGAACAAAACTTTTTTGGTTTCAACCGGTTTCTTAATTTTCTGTATAAAATTTTTTTGACACCCAATAGTAGAATGACAAAAGGGTTAACATAAAGCCTAACAAAAACAAATTAGATTACACATTATGAAAATGCCTTAATCCAGTAGAACATATTATTATGAATAAATCAATAAAAATTAATATTTCTTTCTAGATTAGGTACCTAAAAACTAGCAAAATAATTTAAATTCATCCTGAATATAACTAATTCTCATTACAAATGAAAATTATTTTTATTTCATTAAATATTTTCAAGTTATTTCTACATTCTGAAAATATATTTTATTCTTGAATGAAATAACAAATTACACTTGAAAAGCATAGTGTGAGAAATTGGTTAAGCCAAATTTTTATAATTTGGGAAAAATGGTAAACACATGATTTTCATGGTTCCTTGAAACACATCACACTAAGTGCCTTTAAAAATATGCATTTATCATTGTTTTTCCCATAATCAGCACAATTTAACTGAAACTATTTTTTTTTTACTAAGTTTTTAAATTATTGAATTTCTTAAAAATAAATTAATATCTCTATTCTTAAAAAAAATTTAACTCAAATGTGTAGACCTGAAAATATAGGTCATAAAAAGCAAATATTAATTTTAAGAATATTGAACTAAAAGCAGAATTATATCTTTTACCTTGAATCTTTCAAAGATTGGAAGAGAAGAGATTATTTTAATACTTTATTAGATCAATGAATTCAGGAACATCTATGAAATACTATGACTGTGTTTTTCTTCAAAATGAAAGTTTCTAATATGCACAATATGTGTGGAATAAAACAAAAATAAAAATGGAGTTTAAATTTTTGACAAATTAATAACATTAATTATTTAGCATCAGGTTTCTTCATATACAAATTATTTCATCAAAATAAAACTAAGAGATTAGTATACCTTATATTCATATTTTCATAGCAATTGTTTTGTAATGACAAGATATTCCATTAATTAAATAATATAATATCAAATAAAACTGTAAATTTATACATTTCTTTATAAAATCTATGGAAATCGAATCCAAATAACCTGAATTTTATATTCTTGATATTTTCTAAATATAATTTTAAGAATCATATACAATCTAGGAAGTTGACAACTTTATTGTTATTGCATTAAGGCCAGCAGAACTTAAAGTGTAAAGGAGATAAACTCCTATCCAAGAAATTAATATTGAACAGGAACATATCCACATTATAGGTCCATCTTTGAGTGATATGGTAACCTCTTCATTGTACAAGCGTAATAACATTATATCGTCATCAGAGTTGACAAGTAAAAGTAAATAAGATTCAAATATTCAACTAAATTTTATCAAATTGTATCCATTTGTTAATAAAATAATTGTTTTCTAAATATGAATTAAAATGTAAGAAAAGGAATACAATTTCAAAATTAGAAACGACTAAAATTTATATCAAATAATTTCCTTAATAAACTTAGAGAATCAATAGATGTCGAAATAGATAAACAAAAAAAAAAGTATTAAACTTTTGCATCTGGCAATGACAGATACCAATTAGGACGATATCAGAAATCAATTTTAAGGTTGATAATAAAATGCTTAATCTTTTAAATCTGATTTATAGCTTACTAGAACATTTTCTATAGTAATAGAACCATTAGAAGAATTAGCACTTTGCACAAAAAAAGTACAAAGAATAGATTATTCTAAAAAACAAAAAAATTAAACATTTTCAAACTTCTAATAAAACAAAAATATCTATCACGAAACCAGTTGTATTTTATCAAATCATATTTGAAGAAATTCCAGTTTTATGAACTAACTTATATGAACATCAAAATTTTAGATCTGATAGGATATTTAATGGTTTCTTAAAATTTAATTAGAAAATTGTGTTACAGATGTTAAATAAAATGAAAACAATAAATTGTAATATATTCATTCATGGAGATATTATTAAACAATTTAAATGCTTTAATAAACATGTTATTCATACACTAAGTGATGGGTGCTTCAGATATCTAAATGAAAAGCATATTTTTTTGAAAATTCAGAAAACTTTGTAAGAAATTACCTTGTTCTTTATCTAATTAAAAATATGAAGTATTTGTTTTTCAGAGAAAAATATTGTAATAAAAATTCTATAAACTTGTAAACTAAATAGAAATACTTAATTTTTTTTTTTACATCGACAGTCATTTACTTGCGCTGGTTAAATTATCTAAAGTCTTTATTAGCAACTACTGATACCAGCAAAATAATATAAATAGATCTTGCAATGCAAAAGAAAGATAATAATACAAAAGAACAATCTTGGAAGAACATTTGTGTATAACAGACTTTCTAAGAGAGAAACCAACATATTTAAAACATCTTACATTAAGTAACTGTAACCTTGTTTTTTTATTACACAATAGTAAAAAAAACAAACAAAAAACAACTTTTTTTCTAATTAAAGAATATACAAATTAAACGCTAAAGATAGAAAACAAAACTATCAAATAACTAAATTTAAGCTAATCTTTAAATTTAAATAATTTTTAAATATCTTTAAAAAAAAAGATAAGAGAAAACTAGTTTAAACTATAAAATAATTTTTAAAAAAACTTAAGAAAACTGATTCCTAGTAATCCCCACTGGAGCCAAATAATTGATGATGATGATTATGATATTATCCCATACAATAGAGCAGATAGAGAAAGTTGAGATTATAAACTTTTTCTATCAAGTAGCACAGGGTGCAGCAATGTGGCAGGTTGAAGCAAACTGGGAGAGCAAGGCAATTGAGATACAGCTGCATCAGACGGAAAATCTCGACTAGCATTAGACTTGTATTTCCATAAATAACAGGTTTTTTTTATCACATAAGAAAATTAAATTTACAGTGACACATTTTGTATGTGTATGTATTTATAATTATGAATATACACACACACAAACAAACACACATATACATTTTATATATATATATATATATATATATATATATATAAAACAAATAAATAACAGAATGGCAGCAGGAAATGTACACAAATCATATTCACTAAATAAATTTTGGGAATGAAATGAATGGCACAGAACTGAATTGATGAAATGAAAATATATCTAATTAGAATGTTTTTCAAATGTGTCACACTGTACTACAAAGTACAGTGGAACAATAATATAAGGCTATTGGTGGCATGCTGCACTAGATACTGAAATAAAAACAGATTTAAGAAAGAAAGCCACTAAAAAAATGACAATTCTCATCAAAGAAAGTGAGCAGACAAACAATTCAAACAGCTTAACAATTAACATTTCTTTGAAAATGATACTGATCTTTACAACTATCTGATGATACTGACCACATGCATGGCTATTTCAGCAACAGATCAAAATAAAAACGGAAATGTTTGTATGTCTTCAATTGATACTGAATGAAAGCTTACCAAAAGATGAACTAATTAAATCAATGCAGAAGTAAATTTCAAAGTAACATGATAAATGGTTGGTAAGACAGATTTCATAAACAAAGTTAGAAAAGTCATTACATGGTATATCTTCAATATCAATAAAAATTAATTTTACTGTTTGAATTTTAAAAGCAGCAAACACATCTAATCATAATTCATTATTAACATTAAAATATTTAAAAAAATAATAATTTAAATCCAAGTAATGGTAAGCAATTTGGCAAAAACCATCAATATTTATCTAATTAGTGCCAAAAACACCATTTGTTAACAATATCAAGTTTCATTATAAGATATAATAATGATTAAACTGATTTTGTCTAATAAAAAGGAATTAAAACAAAAATTATAATAAAATTTTATAAGTCATCCAATTCCAGCCCTATGCCAATTCATATAATCTTTAGTTCATTAACTGTAGGCAGCAAGTTCAAATCAATTTCCAGTCTGAAAACACAGTTATGGGTTTAAAATATTTTTTATATGAGATTATACACACACACATGCACACACACATACATTAAGATATAGACAACATATTCACAGGCACATACGCACTGGTGATAATTTTGCAGTATAAGTTTTTTTTGTTTTTGTTTTTTTTCCTGTAAAATATCACATTTAAAACTGCCCAACTGAATTTTTCCATTGAACAAGTGGTTATGAAAAGACATGATTTACATTCAATAATAGATCATTCTGTTTTCATTCTTTTCATTGAATGGGGATCACCAGCTCCAACTGTTGAAACTGGCATGACTACAATTGTTTTCTGTCCTGATGCAATTTGTGCAGTCGCTGGAGTGGCTCGTAGAGTGACTTGGTGGGCATTTGTGATGGGGTTGGTTTGAACAGTGGTTGTATTGGTTGTCACGTTGCCAGTATGTGAGATGGCTGGAGTAAGAACCATAACAGTGGCAGTGGCATTGGTACTAGTTGGGGCAGATTCAACAGCATGGCCGTTTCCAGAACTGTTGATTACAGTATGAGGAATGTATGATGGTTTCATGCCCACACCAACAGAGTTATCAGTAGAATCAAAGGAATTCAAGGCGGCAGTGTTTCCAAGGTCAATAAACTACAATAAAAAGAATAAACAAATAATAATCTTAAATAAATGAATATACATCTTTTAATTCACAATTCAATACAAATAGAGGAATTAGTTTAATCTTTATAAGGTACAAAACCTTCTTGGATAATTTATAGAGATAGTTTGTCACTAGGTTACAGAGGTGCCACTTCAGAACAATTTTAACGGGATGTATCAACATATATTGCGTTTACATCACACATGATCAGAACACATCAGTACTGGGTGAGCCATAATACTTACTCTGGTTTCATCACTTGTCTTTAATACATGTGTGCAATTGTGCAACAAAAGCTGCTCAGCATTGGATTGAAGCTGTAGGGTAGAAAGTTGCACAATGATTTTTTTTTCCTCTAAACAAGATATTAATATTCATAATATGCAGTGAATACTTGTACATTTATTTTCAGCATGCAGATTTCCAGAAAATATATTGATACCATTGCTTTTATAATATAGTTTTTTTATCCACTGTTACTAAAGATCTTATGTAGAGTTATAAAAAATTAATTTTGATTACTAATTATTATAGGAATAGAATGGTTTAAGTGAATTAATATATGCTTTATAGGATTTTATAACAAAATATATTGAATAAAAAGTTGCTTATTTTAAGATAAGCTATGAGGCGTTTCTAAGTATTAATAATTTTCTTTTAAAATATGTAATTGTTTGAAGATATTTATCATGAGCGATTTTTAAGAATCTCTTACCTGATTAAGAAGACTCCAGTAAAATTTATTGCTTTTAAATACTTAGTGAGTATGATCAAGTACAAAAATTCATGTATAATAAAGTAAAATATTGAATAAAAGTTAAATGCTTTTGATAATGTTAATGGCTCAATAAGAGCCTCAATTTAAATGGTAATTACTCTATATCTATCCCAAATAATAACTGACAATGAAAATCAGAATACAATTTTCAGTTGATAATAGTAATTTCAGTAATAGTAAAATTATCATCATAATAATATTAGAAGTTGACAAAAATTAGACCTGGAATTTAAAAAGTAAGAATTGAAGTGATTATTGATCTATCTATTTTCATAAATGGAATATAAGCTACAGGTGGTAAATACTGATTAGTCAAGATGAGAAGTTCACCAAATTTTAATTAAGTTTCTTTCAATGAAGCTAAGCAAAATACATCAAATAAACATTCATTTTTAGGCAGTATGAACTCATATCAAATGGTTATTTTCCTCATTACCTAATAAGAATATAAAGATATATATTAATAATTTATTTAATGAAATGAACTAAATTTGAAAATAAAAAGCATATCTTTGATTTTATGGCATCAACCATAACATACATTTGATGGAATTATGTTTTAAACGTTTTCCTATATGTAAACAAATTGTAAAAACAGTAAACCATGGCTAGAATTCATTGGTATGAAAGCAAATATAATAGACTGAGTGAGATTTGAACAAATATATTAGTTTTAAAGACTATGTGGTTACTGCTACATTAAGGCCTTCTCCGCTAAAATTGAGAATATTTTGTTTCTTTTGAAATAAAGTTAATGTATCCAATAATTAAATGAAGATGTAAATATATCAAAATTTATCAAACATTTCATATGAAAATTTACTTTCTGGAAATTTTAACTTAAAATCAATCTTAGACAAGCAAGTCCAAGAAAAGACTTCACTTTATGAAAAGATAGATCTTTTTTTTTATAGTATATCAACATCTTTTTGATTATATCTTGCTAAAAAGAAAAAAAAAACAATAAAGAGTTGAAAGTTTAGTTTTGTAGTGTGACAAATATTGGGCTAAAATTAAACCCTAAAATTGTAGACATACTTTTCAAACTTTCAGACTATTGACATTATAAAAGATGAATAAATGTTCCCCCAATCAAGCAAAAGATAGCAGACTAAGCATTCAGGAGGATCTTTATTGTTAAGAAGAAAAGAATGTGAAATATGTTATGGCCTATGAAAGGATTAAAAAGCCATTCTGTTAAGTACCTTGAAAATAAAATAAGAAATCTTATCGTTATTCATTAGAATAAATTGAATCAATAATTCTATAAAAACATTTTATTTGCCAAGGTCTAAAGTTCTTTTTTCTTTTTTATTATTGTTATTATACAAACATACACACGGAGCTCCACCTTACATAACAAACGGCAAAACATATTAAGGGAAATATATTAAAAATCTTATGGAATTTACACTTAATATTCTTTTATTTACCTGTCTGACTTCTCCCATGACAGCAATTGGAGTTTCGTCGGTAGCAGCTGCCACCTTGTGCTCCACCAGATAAAACATGTATTCATCATACAACAGTCGTATAAGGTGGAAAGAACCAAAGCTGGCAGCGCTACGTAAGGTTAGATCCCGGATAACCATAGAACTGAAAAAAAATAAAGGTTTCAGACAAATGTATTTGGTTGTTTTGTTTTGCCCAATTTTGCCTCAAGCCAAAATATGTATCTATTCATTGTCGTTTAGTATGATAGACGTGAGTAATATGTTCTGAGAAAATATAAATTTCCCTGTTCACAGCCAATTATGAACAAAATTTTTTTTTTTCAACAAATGAGAAAGAAAGAAGTTAACAGATGGGTGCATAACAAGTTATGCTTTGGGCTTATTAGGAAAAAACATGAATAGTAGAAATTATGACTAGGGTGAAATGGTCTTATAACTGAAGAGATAAGTAGTAAATAAGCAGTTCTGAGTTTAATGTTAGGGTTAACAGCTGATATCTTACTGGAGCCAACAGGGTTCTTTATTGATGATTCCAGTTGGTTGTTTAGCAATGTGGATATTTTATGTCAAATTCATTTATTTAGTAGGTGTTTTGTTTATTTGTCTTTTACAGCATATCAACCTTTTTACGTCATTTAATGCCAAAACAATGATTTTTGATAAATGTTCTTTTGTCCACATAGGGTTTTCTGAATAATACAAAGTGATATTAAACCCATAGCTGGAAAGAAAGTGGTAGGTGTTTTGTAGATAAAGGTTTTGTGAAGTTATCGTTTTATAGTTATCCGTGATTTGGGTGTTAATTCATTTTGGGAATATATATTGTGTTATAAATATCGATATCTTTGAGAAATTTTCAAAGATTTAATTAATGTTTTTTTTCTGTTGAAATATTTTTATCTCGTGTTAGATGAGGTTTTACATTCTAACAAGATGTGTTTTATGGTGAACTGGTTTATACAAATGTATTTTAGATGCCCCGTTTTTAGCATGAAGGCATGTATTAAGACCCAGCTGGTTACTTGTGTCACTAAATATATGGTACATAAGGTTTGATCCAACAGATTTATCATCTAGCATTTATTAACCACAAAATGCTTGGTAAATAAGATAAAACATTTTAATGTAGTGTTCTTTAATAAAGAAATCCTAGATAAAATTTGAACAGAGTGAAAATAATTATTTTCAACAAATCTATTTTTGTTAATAGGTTACTAAAAGACCAGTTGAAATATTTAATCCATAGCTAGAGGATGGAACAAGAGCATACATACCCTCCTCGAAGTGAATGTAACAGATTGGCTATGATTTGAACTAATATGTTAGAAATTTAACATTATTTATAACTTGTAAAAGAAAACACCTACTTATGTTGCAGAAAAACTCTTTCTTCGTAGTATGGACAAACCAAACATAGTCAATCATTGCATTCAATACTTACAATCATATATATATATATATATATATATATATATATATATACATATAATATATAACTCACTCAAATGCAATAAAATATACTTATGCTGGGTTCCTTTTGTAGTTTCAAAAAATGGTTGTTCCTGAAGCATCTTCCTTCATTAAGAAAGTCTATTAGTTTTTAAGGAGAGATATTTTTTTGTTGAATAATGCTTCTTCCTTTCAAGGAAGATATAAGTGTTGTCATATAACAAATTGGTTTTAAAGATTTGTAATACATATACTAAACAAGCATGAAAAATGATGAATTCAGCTTTTTAAATGAAAGAAATTTATTTGTAGAACACAATTATTCAAGAACTTGTATACTGTTGTGGACAATAACATTAATAAGGTAAGACTGATCAAGATTAAAGAAACTTTTGTTTAGAGCAATCCTAAACTATTGATTTTGTAAAAATTAATAGATGATCTTAATTACACTAACTGTATATTTAATATATAAGAAAATATTATCAAATCAAATAAAACAATGAAGTTATATAAATTACAGATAACTAGTGTTGGGAAGATTCCTAAATTTTTACTAATTCCGATTCCAGGAAAATGTTGATTAACGATTCCGATACTAAGTATGATTCCATGGAATAATTGTTTTGAAACAGAATCCAGTTTTTTTTCCAAAATTTGTTGGAAGTTAATGAAAAACAATTGTCTTTTTTAAAACATGTATAAAAATTTCTGGGAAATGAACTTTAAAAAAAATTATTACATCTTTAAATTGAATATTTACAGCAAAATGATAAGAAATATACTTTTTCCTTATTTTTGGAAAAGATTCAACAAAAAGAAAAAAGTCATAAGGTTATGTGCAAATTGTACTAATACACCCACCACCACTACCACCAGTCCACAATTTATTTCTTTTTATTCGTCCAATTTATTTCTTTTTATTCGTCCAATGTTTTTAATTTTTTTTTTATATCTAAGGTGAAATTTTATGCTTTTTTGAATAAAACAAAAATTATTAGAGAAACATTTTTCTAACTTTAACAAAAGAAATATTTAATTGCTTCCTTCATTTGCTAAATATTTTAATAAAATATAAATTTTTAAAAGAAAAAAAATTTTTACATTTTATTAAAATAATTTTACACATAGCAAAAGGATTGTTTGTTTTTTAATTTTCGGAAGACCTTAACTAAACCACAACTGTCAAACAGCACAATGTGTACTGTAGTTTTAAATATTATTCCAAAGATATTTGTTATTGGCTACTTCAAAAGAAGCCGACTGTCAAAGTTTTTCGAAATGATACTATGGGATCAATTTCATTTTAGTTTTAGACATTTCTTTCAAAAAATTAAAAAAGGATTGCTCTATTAAACCTTTTATTGTTTAAATAATTCGACTTAGCTTATTTCTAAAAATTATAAAGGTTGACAAGACATTTTTAATTCATTAATGGGCTTTTTCATCCATTCATTAATGGAAGATTGCCTGTGGAAAAAAAAAAAAAAGTTGCCAAAAAAGATAAGGGTTTGTTTATTTATTTATTTTTTTAGTTGCTAGTTGGAAAAATCATTCGCAAATGAGCCGATGTGACGGAATAAGCAAACTCATTCAGATTATCTTTGAATTAATAAACTTCTTGTACATCATAAAATAAAAAGTTCTAAGATGTTTTTATCATAAATTTTTGACAGGAATAATCTCACTTAAAAAATAAAAGTATTATTTTTACAGTTCAAAAATGTTTAAAATTTTAAGAGAATCGTAATGAAAGAATCGTAAATCTAAGGTTTTTATTTAATGATGCGATTCCGATCCCCCCCCAAAATACATGATTCTTACAATTAACGATTCCAATTAATCGTCCCATCATTACAGATAACTATAGTGAGCAAATTATTTGTTTTGTGTTATAGTCACTATTCATGTTGTGGCTTGAAGCTATAACAGGAGTAATAATAGCCCCTAAAAAAATCAGAATGGAAACTGTTGTTGGTTACTCAAGCATTGGGATGGTAGTAAATGATTACAGATTTTCAATGTACAAATGATGAACTAACCACACAAGCATAGCATTGTTTAATAGATAAAAATAATAACCAATTCAAATAAAGTTAGATTAAAAGAGACTCTATATTATATGATGTGTAACTAATGATAGTTAACCACAAAATTTCTACATTAAAAATTTGTTTAATGCAACAAATTAATACTGATTTTCAAAATGGATAAGATTTAAGTTGGCAATTAAAAAAAAACTTACCTATAAAATGACCATTTAAGTAGAAACTGCCGGGCAGCTTTTGGAAAATTACTGCTGCCTTCATGTGGCTTAAGAATTTGATTAACAACCCCTTCAAGCCATACAGCCCACTGTTCTAAAGAGTTCTGGGATTGTAGAGTTTTTTTAAAATCTTGCTCAAGTTGGTGAACCATAGAATCTTCACACTGGCACACCCAGGAAGCTTGTTCCTAAAAATATTTAAATCATTTGATATTTTAACTTTGAGGTCAATGTTATTACAAGACTAAATAAGTAGTTCAAAACTACTAAAACAAAACAAATAATTCTCTTACATTTGAAATTTTTAAAATAGCAAGCAACAATCAAAGAATCTAAGTTGAAAACATATTTCTTTATATTTTCAAAATGTACTAAAAATATTGGTAAATATTCCTACTATTTGTACACATCAAAAATAATAAAAGACATAAAACATTTAATATCAATGTTTAATTTTCTCTATTACTTGCTTAATCCTGAGCATTAAAACAATGTCTTGTTTACACATCGTTTGAAATGAACAAATATAACTACAAAAGTTATAACCACAATTACTTTTGAAAATATTTAGTGTCTGGTTTTTGGATTGGTCGAAATTAAAAAATAAAGTAATAAATAAGAAAAATATCAATTCAAAACTGTTTTTAATATATCTTTCAAAATTATTTTACCAAAGAAGTTGAATCAATTTGATGTATACATGATCTTAAATTGAAGTGGTCATAATGTCGCTAATCAAAGATGACCATTTATTAAATTAAGAATAAAAACAAAATAAAAGTAATACTTACCTGAACATTGGCAAAATCAACTCTGTTTAAATCTGTCAGCATTTGGTTTATTTGAGAAGTATTTTGTAAAACAGCTCTTGCTGCTTGAGCAAGATGATTTAAGGACGTATATCGGCGAAGTGTCTGAGCAAAGGCACCCACAGCGCTAACCTAAAAAATTAATGCAAAACATAAAAAATATCAAATTATGAGCAGGTTCTGTAATTCAAAAACAATGAAAATTACATACTTACATAGATTACAATTACTAAGATTATTTAAAGAAAAAAATTTAGCATTTATATGAGAAAAAGTTTAAAATCGAAGCATTCTTGAATTCTGATAGAAGTTCTTTAACATTTAAATAATCAATTAAAACTTAAAAACTGATGTGGATTCTAACTTGTTAATTCTTTTAAACAGCAAAAGTAATTAATTTTCCTTCTGATTTAAACAAAAAAATGTCCTCAATAATTTTCATTTTTTTAATCCTTTTATGATCCACTTCTGTACAACTTTCTATTTACTAAACATAAATAATTAAGCTATTTCCATTGATAATTTTAAAGATCATCAGCATAAAAATTAGAATAACATGAAATTATGCCTTCTTCCCCCACTAAAAAAAAACAAGAAAAAAACACAAAAAAACTTGTCAACATGATTTTTTTTCAAACAAATGTTTTTAGAATAGTAAAAATATTCTTTATTCAATTCAATTTGTGATATTATATCTACTTGGTTGAGCATGAACCCAAGTTAGGCACAAGGCCATTTTTATGTGCTCATACTGGGCTTTTTGTAATCAGTGTTGCCCTTCACCTAGATGAATTACTCTCCCGAGTTAACGAGCCTCATCTACCAGGGACAGCAGAAATTAAATGTAGTGGTGTTTGATTGGGATTTTAACTCATGTAATTTAATTTGTGATATATTTGCCAACTTAACCAAAAATTTTGAAAACTTATTTTAAAGTTAAAAATCATATTTTTAGCCCCAAAACCATAACTACTGTGTTATTTCCATCTAAAATAAAAGAAAACAATATTATTAAAATAATTGAATAAAAGGTATCAAGTTTTAAAAATCAAATCAAACTCTCATATATCTAAAAATTTACATTTTTTTTTACACATTAATTCATTTCCATTTTGCATACATAGGTCACCCTGTTAACAGGAAATTGACTAATTAGATGATGAAAGTAAATATACAGGAACTGTTAAAAAAAAAATTGTACAAGCATTTCTTTCAAAACAATATTTAATAATGATAAAGTTTATCATTTAATAAAAAAAAATTCATAATGATTGGAGGATTTTCTTAATTTTGTTAAACTTTTAAAGATTGATTATACTGAAAAACAGAGGTAGATTCAATTTTTTTGCTCTCCCTAAAAGTCCACTAATTCTTCAGGGTATGTTTCAATATTTTGTTCTGTACATATGGTATCTTTGTGTTAATACAATAGTGTGACTCTCTGTCATGTAGCTTCTCTCATTTTTGATACAGAATTTCAAAAGAGTAGAATATTTTTTATTTGTGCGTGATTTGACTTTCAGGTCAGTATGTCACTCAGTTGAAGGTTGAAAGGAGCATATTGCTGGCAAGGGATAACATCGTGCTTTGCAGTGAATGTTTGTTTCAAAGTGGCTTGATATCATCTGGATGAGACTAGATAGCTTGACCAGACATGAGGGGGGAAAATCAGATGGAGGCAAAAAGTGCTGGGACACAGTCTCCTCACTTGGGAGGGCTTTGAGTGGTTTGCCAAAGTTGCAGCTAAAATAGGCTAAGGGCTTCCATCAACCCAAATTTGTGGAAGATAGCACATGAAAGAAAAAAAAGGAATAAAACCCAGTCATTCATTATCTTTCTTGTGTGGATGTTCACAATCATTACATATCTTTGAATAATCGTCAGGGAATGACTAACCATCTGAAATTTTTTAATTGAATTATATTTAATGAAACATTTTTTTATGTACACAAAAAATAAATACAAATATTCTAATACATTAAAAAACATGCCAAAATCAAAAAATGAAATTATATTTACTTTCGTTTTAACCATTTCATCTGGGACTCCATGCATGGCACCTTTTAGCCAATTTTCCAAACTTTTAGCAAAATTTCGGATAGCTTGAGTTAATGAGCCTGATAAAAAAAATTACATTCATTAAACATTAATCAGGATTCTCTGAAATTTGAAAACAAAGTCATTTTTGGGGATCAAATAATTCATTACACTTTCACACATATACATATAACTTTTTAGATTGACTATTATTTTAATTTCTAAGTGATAAAACTAATGAGGAAAATAAATAAATAAAATTCATTTGTACTAGTGTTGGGACGATTCCTAAATATTTTCCAATTCCGATACCAAGAAAATGTTGATTAATGATTCCGATACCAAGTACGATTCTAATTCTTTAGTTACGTAGGTTCTACTTATATGTGCTCAGCCAACTCAACACCACATATTGGAAACACAATTATTGCTCTTTGATTAATGAAGGGTTTATTTAATATCTGTATGGTTTGGAGGAGGTACAGGTTTGGTGGTTGGGTTGTTTTTATTTTCCAAAATTTATTGGAAGTTAATGAAAAATAAAATTTTTTTATTTAAATCTTGTAAAATTTGTGAGATTGTGAAAATTTGTAAGATATTAACTTTTTAAGAGAATTATTACGTCTTTTAATTGAATATTTATGACAAAATGTTAATAAATAGCCTTTTTTTTTCTTTTGAAAAGATTCGTTCTGGGGATTGATTGCCATCCAGTTTTGACCTCCCACCTCTTGCACTTAAGAAAAAAATTGAATGAAAGTTCATAGTTTATAAACAGCCCAAATTTGAAAATAGAGACTAGATTTTAGTTTTTACAAAAAGTTAGAGGGAATTATCATTAAAAATGATTGAAAACTGGCTTTATTTACTTAATGTTTGGAAAATAAAATAAAATTGTTTAACTTAAATATGACACCGTATTTAACAGATAGCAAAATTGTTTTTGTTTTTTTTAATTTTCGGAAGAGCATGTGATCTATTTCATGTTAGTTTTAGAGATTTCTTTAAACACCCTTGTTCAAAAAAGAAAAAGTGTATTGTTCAATTAAACTTTTTATTGTTTAGATAATTTGACTTACTTGCAATGTAGGCTCAGCAGAAAGTTGTGGTACATCATAAAATAAGTCATAAAAGGTTCTAAGACATTTTTATC
The DNA here is from genome assembly GCA_036873565.1 of Xipholeptos notoides. Taxonomy (NCBI): domain Eukaryota; kingdom Metazoa; phylum Mollusca; class Cephalopoda; family Idiosepiidae; genus Xipholeptos; species Xipholeptos notoides. The sequence continues at coordinate 16,736 of JAYKTE010711412.1, forward strand.
ATAAATTTCTGACAGTATCTAATTTCAAAAAAGAAAAAAAACTAGAAGTATGTTACAGTACAAAACTTAAAAATCTAAGAGAATGAAAGAATCATAAATCTAAGGTATTTTTTAACAATGCGATTCAGATTCCCCCAAAAATACATGATTCTAACGATTAACGATTCTGAGAATCATCCCATCACTATTAGAATTAAAACTTGCCATCTAGGCAGCATGCGACTGACTAGGGTGAAGCTCTTTTAGGGACTTAGAAATACTAGAAGTTGGTCAGTCTAGAGATGGGTCAGAGAAAGAGAAAAAGAAAGGATTTTTTTGGAGTAGGAAAGACAAGGAATTTTTACGTTCTCACTTGTGACTCAGGTGAAAATGTGTAGGGGAAGAAGAACAGAGTTATTATGTAGGTGTCATAGTAGTATGATATAAATAGGGCTAATTCTTTAGTTAAGAGGTATTCCACCCTACATATAATACTCCTGCTACTGACGTCTTATCCGGCTTCACACACTTAATATTCTTTCGTTTGATAAATAATGCCTTTAAAGATTTTTAATTCAATCTTCAAATTTTATACCAATAATTTGAAAAAGGTTTTATTTCATGACAATCATACTTAAAAGATATGGTTTTTCAGAATCCTTGGGATGAGGCTTGATAATTTGTACAACTAGAGGGTTCATCAGCCAAAACGTTGTGAAGATAACAATGACAAAGATTAGGACAGTGTGGTATTATTTTGGACCGAAAGAAAAGGAGTTGGCACCGGTGTGGGCACCGGCGAGGAGATCACGTGGTACGGGGCAGCGAAGAGGATGTGAACAGCGCGACGGAGGGAGAGGAGAAGATGGCGGGCAAG
>JAYKTE010712523.1:0-17587 GCA_036873565.1 Xipholeptos notoides
GCTGTCTCGGGCAGATGAGGCTCGTTAACTCGGGAGAGTGACTCATCTAGGTGAAGGGTAACACTGATTACAAAAAATTTATGATTTTATGAGCATATAAAAATGGCCTTGTGCCGAACTTGGGTTGGTGCTCGAACAAGTAAATACCATATCAACCATTTCAGCTCTCTCTGGCAGATGAGGCTCTTTAACTCGGGAGAGTAATTCATCTAGGTGAAGTGCCACACTGATTAGTGAGAGCACATAATAATGGCCTTGCGCCTAACTTTGGTTGGTGCTCGGCCAAGTAAATATAATATCAACCATTTCAGGTCATTTAATGTCGACGACAATCATTTTTGATATTTTGATAAACATTAGTTTTTATCCACACTTAGTTTTTTGAATAACACGGTATGCACTGTTTAATCCATATCAACCATTTCAGGTCATTTAATGCCGACAACGAAATTTTGGATAAACGTTATTTTTGTCCACATTTAATTTTTTGAATAACACAGTATGCACTATTTAACGAATATAAACCATTTGAGGTCATTTAATGCCTAGAACAATGATTTTTGATAATGTTATTTTTGTCCATACTTAAAAATTTTTTTAAAAATAACACAGTATGCACTATTTAACCCATAACTGGGGGGAAATTGGGGATTCATACCTTACCCAGGGGTATTAGTTTGAAGATGAACGCAAACGGAAGGACTGGGATTCGAACTCAAGTACTACGATTCCGAAGTCGGATCTAATGAAAGACTAACAATAATTATGTGAACAAAACCACAGAAAGGGTATTGAACCGTCGCTCTTATTCTTACTTGACGTAATCCATGGTAAACATTTATAAACCCGTGTTTCTGCAGGGGAAGTCGATTTGGATAAGTGGATAAACAGCTGAAAGTGAGTGTAGTGGTTTTTCATTGGGATTTGAACTTGTGTAATACGATTCCAGAGGCCGAACTGCTCCAACCTCACTGCCCGATTCGAACTCGAGCACGAAACCAAGTTAGGCACAAGGCTATTTTTTTATGTTCTCATCCCTTGGCTTTTGTAATCAGGGTTGCCCTTCACCTAGACGAGTTACTCTCCCGAGTTAACGAGCCTCATATACCCGAGACAACTGAAAGTGAATGACTTGGATTTGAACTCGTGTAATACGATTCCAGAGACCGAACTTTTTCCACTGCTCGAACCTCGAGCCTCATATGCAGTGGTTTTGACTGGGATTTTAACTCGTGTAATACGATTCCAGAGACCGAGCTTTTTCCACTGCACCAACCTCGCTACCAATATGATATTTTCTTGGTCAAGCACCAACCCAAGTTAGGCACAAGGCCATTTTTATTTGCTCATCCCTGGGCTTTTGTAATCAGTGTTGTCCTTCACATAGATGAATTACTCTCCCGAGTTAACCACCCTCATCTGCCCGAGACATCTGAAAGTGAATGTAGTGTTTTTTCACTGGGATTTGAACTTGTGTAATACGATTACAGAGACCGAGATTTTCCACTGCTCCAACCTCGCTGCCCGATTCGAACTCGAATATTACGATTCTTAAATCCAGTTAAACCTTATCCACTGTCAGGCAAGCTTTTGATGAGTTGAGTAAATATCATCCGGGTCCTTTCGCTTTTTAAATATATATATGTCAAAAATATTATATATATATATATATATATATACCCCCTTTTTCCCCTTTTTATTAATCTGTTTTGGATGAAATTCACAAAAGCAGAAAAACTTGCTAACAAGCGCAATGATTGAGAATTTGGTTGAATGAAATAATTTGTTGAAAAACGATGAAAGTCCTTCAAAATAAACAATAATAATAATAAAAAAAAAAAGAATTATGAAAATGTTGCATAAAAAAATAAAAATATTGGCCGAGCAAAATCTTTCTAGAAATCTATAAGGCTTAATTGCATTTACGTACTCATTAAAGGAATCTATCTATCTATCTATCTATCTATCTATCTATCTATCTAGTTTGTTTGTTTATTGGACTTTTATGGCATATCAACCTTTTTAGGTCATTTAATGCCGTGATTTTTTAGTAAACGTTAGATTTTGTCCTCTCTTAGTCTTTTGAATAACTATTTAACCTATAGCTGGAGGGAGCATGGAGATTCATACCGTTTCCCAGGGGTATTAGTCGGAATATGAACGCAAAATGGAACGACTGGGATTCGAACTCACGTACTACGATTCCGAAGACCGACTGCCTATCCACTGAGCCAAATTGACTTCCCAACTTTTCCGAGGGGTATTAGTCCAAATATGAACGGATACGGACCGACTTGGATTCGAGCTCACGTAATACGATTCCGAGGTCCGACTGCCTATCCACTGTCCACAATCGACCTCCACCACCTTTCCCAAGGGTATTAGTCCAAATATGAACGGAAACGGACCGACTTGGATTCGAGCTCGCGTAATACGATTCCGAGGTCCGACTGCCTATCCACTGTCCACAGTCGACCTCCACCACCTTTCCCAAGGGTATTAGTCCAAATATGAACGGAAACAGAACGACTTGGATTCGAATTCGTGTTCTACGATTCCGAAGTCCGAATGCCTATCCACTGGGACAAATCGACTTCCCTTTTATAACATCATAGTAGATTCTTAAGAGGAAATAATTTTTTTTTTTGGTTATATGAAATAAAAAAGGGATTAAATTAAGAAAATAAAAAAAATAAATGTTATTAGAACGGAAATCATATTCTAGAAAAATATAAAAATTCAGAAATAAACGAAGCATAATTTTACATCTTCAAATTCTTAAAAAGTTAATCTTTTTCTCTCCATTAATATGTTACATCATTAGTGGTTATCAAAAAGTTTTTGTGGGGTGAGTGTGTGTGTTGTATTTTGAAATATTTTGTTGTGGGATTTTTAGTTTGATAATAATGTTGGTTGTCTGAATTGTCATTGTATCTGGTGATTGGTAGTATGATGTTGGTTGTGATTTATTCACTTAGGTGGTGATTGTTATGCTTTTTGGTTTGATAAGTATGTTGGTTATCTGAATTGTCATTGTATCTGGTGATTGGTAGTATGATATCGGTTGAGATTTATTGACTTAGGTGGTGATTGTTGTGATTTTTAGTTTGTGGTTTTTTAAATAGTATTGTGGTTTTAATATTTTGTTGTAGGCACTGAGTAGGGAAGGTAATTTATATTTTAATTTTATATTTAGATAGGTAACAGCGTGCTTAACTCCACCTGCTGCTAATTATACCCTAGCCACTTTCAAGGATATTCTGTCAGCTCTTCAAGTCATGTGTCTTCCATTGCACCTCATATCCCCCATCATAAGAATTTTCACTAAAACAAATCACATTCAGTTTCTGTAGTTTTTTTTAATACTGACAACTTCAAATCTCCTGTATCAGGGGTAGGCAACCTTTTGCTAACTGTGTGCCGACTTAAAGTTTCAAATTATTCACAGTGCCAACAACACATATATTTTTATACAAGTCAAGTTCAATATACTTATTTTACAATATATTTTATTTTTATATATTAATACAGTGTTAAGTAACCTTTTGCTAACTGTGTTCTGACATAGGTTTCAAATTATTCAGGGTGTGAACAACGTGATGATTATTTTTGGATGGCATTAAAAAACTACTTTCTCTTTATTTTGCTTCCAGGAATACAATTAAATTAAAAATAGAAAATGACACTATAATCAAAACAAAATAGTTTCATTCTAAAAGTATTAATCTGACTATTCTCCTCATCCATAATATTCTCCTTCTATAATAGTCTGATTAATACTTTTAGAATTCATTATACCTCATTTCAAGGATTTCGAAAAATAGAATAATTTGATTGCTCTGTGAAAGTAGTTATGATAATTAGTAGTCTATATATATCTATAAAAGTGTGCGTGTGCATACAATCAGTTTCTACCAAACTCCTCTGTCAATTTTTTGGTCTACTGACTTGAAATTTAACATAAAGGGTATTCACACTTGAGGCAAGCTTTTTAATCAGTTTTCAGCAGGAAATATAGCTGGTAAAGGGTCAAAGTTAAAGGATTTGACTTTTACAGTCTCTACCAAACTACTCTGCCAATTTGGGTTCTAAACACTTTAAAATTGATACATGGGTTATTTGGAACTGGGGAAAACCTTCTAATTGGTTTTGAGCTGGAAAAATTGCTGCTAAGGAGTCAAAAGTTTAAATCAGGCATCAAAGCATTCAGACCACTGAAATTTGCATAGCACAATTAGTTTGACACCTATGCAGTAAAGGCTATTTTGATCATAGTGACAATAATAAAGCCTCATATCAAAATTAAATAAAAAAACAAAACACCAGATGAACTAAGAAATTGTATGGTTTCTCTTGTAAAAAAAGGGACCTGTGCTGTTCCTTATTCTATTTTCAGCACACACACACACAGCAAAATTAATTTAACCACATGTGCCCCAAAAATCCATTTCCGCATTCATCCCTTACCAAACCCTTCAGGGTCATAAAAACGCAGGCAGGCGCTGACATAGTTGTAAGCACTATTTGATCAATCAGAATGTGAGAAAGAAAAAAACATTATTCCTCAAATTCTGGAGCCTCTCAGAAGCCATAAAAGACAGGCAAAAATAATATTCTTCATCAGAGAGACACAGACGGGCGGTAAGAGAGAAATGAAGGCCTGACACAGGACTTTAAGCCTGGCGGTCAGACACAGCCAACACGTCAAACTACCATGCATCAATGAACATTACTTGACTTTCTTTCTCTCACCTTGCTAGCAACACATCGTCCCTTACTTTCTCTCTCACACTTCTAGTTCCTTTCTTTCTTTCTTCTTCCTCTGTATACAGACTACTACATTTTTGTATGAGAAAATGATTCCTTGTTTTTACTAAAATAAACAAAAGTTTATTTTATTTTATTTGTAGTGTAATTTCTTTTTTCATTTATTGTTGGGGATGGAATAACATGAAGGATGTCTCCCACATATTGGCCACCCTTACATGGTCCCCTACAGACCTAAGAAAAACATTTAAGAGAATTCTAGAAAGATGAAGTGGTTTACCAACAAGAACTCATTATTAAATTCCTCATCATCATCATCATCATCACCACCACTCTTTCTTTCTCTTATTGCTTTCCAGTAAAAGAGTTTTGGTAATTTAGAAGTTAGACTAAGATCACTGACCCCCAAAGAGACTGGGTGGGGGTAGCAGGGGGAGGAATGAGACTGGGTGGAAGTGGTAGAACTAGGAGAAGAAGAGAGAAGGAAAAGTGGGTGAATAGGGAAACAAGGTATGGGGGGGAGTTAGAGATGATGTGTTAGAAAAAAGAGAGTAGTAGTAACTGTATTAAAATGGGAGGAGGAGGAAGAAAAAAAGGAAAGAAAGATAGATAGAGAGTTTGAGAGAGATATCTATCGAAAGGGAAATTTAGAGAAAAAGAAGGAAAAGAGGAGGAGGAGAACAAGTAAAAGATGATGTTTTAGAAAAAAGAGAAGTAGTAGTAGTAGTTATAGTAAAATAGGAGGAGGAAAGAAAGATATAAAGAGAGGTTGATAGATAGAGAGTTTGAGAGAGAGAGAGAAGGAGAAATTTAGAGAAAATGAAGGAAAAGAGGAGGAGGAAAACAAGTAAAAGAGGATGTTTTATAAAAAAAAAAAAGAGAGAAGTAGTAGTAGTTTATTTATTTATTTACTTTATGTTTTAAGACATATCGACCTTTTTAGGTCATTTAATGCTGAGACCTATCATTTTAGTAAGCGTTATTTTTTGTCCTCACTTAATTTTTTGAAACACATATGCACTATTTGACCCATAGCTGGAGGGAATGTGGGGATGCACACCTTTCCCAGGTGTATTAGTCCTTAAATGCAAATGGAGCAGCTGGGATTCGAACTTACAATTCCTAAGTCCAACTGCCTGTTCACTGGTCCTAGTGTACTTCCCCAGTAGTAGTAGAAGAAGAAGAAGGAGTAAAATGAGAGGAGGGGGAAAAAGAAAAGAAAGATAGAAAGAGAGGTTGAGAGATAGTTTGAAAGAGAGATAGAAAGAGAAGTTTAGAGAAAAGAAGAAAAAGAGGAGGAGAAGAAGAAGAGATGATGTGTTAGAAAAAAAGAGAGTATTAGTAGCAGTAGTAGTAGAAGAAGAAGAAGTGAAATGGGAGGAGGGGAAAAAAAGAAAAGAAATATGGAAAGAAAGGTTGAGAGATAGAGAGTTTTTGAGAGAAGAGTGTTTTTAAGAGAGAGAGAGAGAGAGAGAGAGAGAGAGAAACCAAAAAGAGAACTTTCTCTTGCTGTCCTCCTCCTCCTTCCACACTCCTTTCTCCAAGAAATCTCTGATTCTTTATCTTTAAGAACCCAGGAATGGAGGAGAGTTCCATGAAATTGATTCCCTTTTTTTTTTTTAAGTGATGGCAGAAATGGACCCTTCTACAAAAGGGTGAAAAGTTCAAGTCAAGAAGGAAGGAAGGATGGGAGGAAAGATGGGAGGAAAAGAGGGAACGAAGCAGGGGGGAGGAGGTAAGGTTCGACGGGGCAAGGAGAGGGTGTGGGGAAGATATGGAGCGTTTGAAATAGGTTCCAGGACCAAGTGAGCATTGAAATGGAAAAAAAAACAACCAAATGAACTGTGTAGATGTACAGACACACACACACCAACACACACACACACCAACACATACACACACCAACACACACAAACAAAAATAAACATAGAACCACTTTGGTCTAAGCAGCAAATGAAAATAGCTTTGAACCTAACACTCTCCCAGGGTTTGGGGTCATTCTTTTAGCCCCTTATCTATCCCCACCAAATCTACCCAGAGTGCTGAAACTTGTATAGAAAAAAAATAAATGAATAAAATAAAAATAAAAGTCAGAAACTAAAAAAGAAAAAATTCACCAACAGTAAAAAGAAAAAAAAAGAAAAAAAAAGAAGAAATATTTAAAAAACTTAGTTTGGTTTGTTTTTCTAATAGTATATCAACCTTTTCAGTCATTTGATACCAAAAACAATATTTATTTTTTTTAAAACATCTTTTCTTTATTCAACACATTCTTTAAATAACACTATTTTGACCATAAGTTGAAGGAATAAGGGATTGTGTGTGTAATTTAGTTTGGTTTGATTGTGTTTAACGACCTATCAACCATTTCTGGTTATTAAAGGTAAAAACAATTTTGTTGGGAGGTTTTGTTTTATCTTTATTTTGAATTAGTGTGTAATTTATTTTTTATTGAATTTAAAACTTTTTTTAATTATTTTTGCTCATTTTAATTTTTACTATTCAAAAGATTTTTCTTTATACTCTTTTCCATTAAAAGTTTTCTTTTCTTTTTGTTAAAATTTATTTTTATTTTTTATTCCAATTTTTATTATTCAAAATATTTTTCTTTATTTTGTTTTTTTTCTTATTCAAAATAAATTTATTTTTTATTGACTTTAAAATTTTCTATTTTAATTTTCACCATTCAAAATATTTTTTTCATTATTTTCTTTTTTTTTTATTCAAAATAAATTTATTTTTTATTGAATTTAAAACCTTTTTTTTTTTAATTTCTATTATTCAAAATATTTTTTTCTTATTCTTTTTTTCTTCTTTTAGAGTCCTTTTTTATTTTTTAGTTATATTTTCCGAAGGGTATTAACCCTAAAAGTGAATGGAGTGACTTAGATTTAAACTCACACACTACATATCCAAGCTCCGGCACTGGGTTTCCACTTGGCTAAAGATCTTTCTCATGACCAAAAGATTTTATTATTACTAAATTCCAACAACTGGTTTAGAAAGAATGTTAACTTTAAAGTAGTTATCTAATTAAGTTCAATATTAACAATATTGAATGTACACAGCATTATGTGGTAGAGTTCTATTTTAGTGATCCTAACTACTAAACAATTTATGATGTTGAAAATTATTTGCCAGTCATTCCGTTTAAGTTCATATTTGGACTAATACCCTTGGGAAAAGCATGAATCCGAACATTCCCTCCAGCTATGGATTAAATAGTGTATATAGTTTTATTAAACAAAAAGTATGTGTGGACAAAAGAAGGTTTATCAAAAAAGATTGTTTGCCAGCATTAAATCACCTAAAGAGGTTGATATGCCATTAAAAGATCAAAAAGAAAGACGTTTTATCAAAAATTATTGTTTTCAGCATTAAATGACCTAAAAAGGTTCATATGCCATTATAAGACAAAACCAAACAAAAAAGAAAGACGTTTTATCAAAAATGATTGTTCTCAGCATTAAATTACCTAAAAAGGTCAATATATCATAAAACAAAATAAAGAAATATAAATCATAAATAATTGTCAAAATCATAAGTTCTCAGGAACATGGATTGATAAAATAGCAACCTTTATTAAATAGTATTGCCTGCAAATACTGGGTGCCATTCAATATAAAAACCATACTAAGAATACTTTCAAAATACCTTTGGAAACTGGGCCCATTAAAACCATATATGTATATAATATTGTTATTGTATAAAAATCAAAACGGAGTAAAGAATAGATGAAAAATAAAAAAGATGGAGTGTTTTGACATAGAAACTTTCACATAAATATTTCATTTAAGGATGAGATTAATGTTTCACACAGAATATGCATAAATATCAAAACGGAGTAAAGAATAAATATGAAAATATCAGGATGGAGATTTATTCAGAAAAACACTGACATGTGTTTCAACATAGAAACTTTAATATGAAATTTTAATTTAAGGACAAGATCGATGTTTCATACAGAATATATGAAAAAAATCAAAAGAGAGTAAAGGAAAGATGTCAAAATATCAGGATGGAGATTCATTCAGAAAAACACCAATACAGTTTTTGAAATAGCTGTCATAACTCAAATATTTTCCCTTTTTTATGTTAAAATTTTCATTCATCCTATCTTTTTTTTTCAAATTTTTTTATAGTTCAATCTAAACTATTTTTATTTTATTTCTTTTATTTATATTTTTTATTATTCAAAATACTTTTTCTTTGTTTTCTTTTCCATTAAAAGATTTTTTCTTTTGTTAAAATAAATTTATTTATTCTTGAATAATAAAGAAATAAGTTTAAAACTTATTTCTTTATTTTTGCTTATTTTAATTTTTAATATTCAAATTATCTTTTTTTCTTTATATTCTTTTATTTTTCATTAAATTTAAACTTTTTATTTTAATTTTTATTATTCAAAATATTTTTCTTTATTTTCTTTTTTTCTATTCATTATGAATTTATATTTTATTGTATTTAAAACTTGTTTTCATTTTTCTTAATTTTTATAATTCAAAATATTTCTTCTCAATTTTTTTTTTTCTTATTCAAAATAAATTTAGTTTTCATTGAATTTTTTTTCATTTCACACATCTCTCTCTTTTTTCTTTCATTTCACACATCTCTCTCTCTCTTTTTTCTTTCTTTTCACACATCTCTCTCTATATTTTCCTTTCTTTTTCACAGATCTCTCTCTATATTTTTCTTTCTTTTTCACACATCTCTCTCTTTCTCCATTCTCGCTCTCTCCATTTTCTTTCTTTTCACACATACCCTCTCTCTCTCTCTTTTTCTTTCTTTTCACACATCTCTCTCACTCTCTCCATTTTCTTTCTTTCCACACATCCCTCTCTCTCCATTTTCTTTCTTTCCACACATCCCCCTCTCTCTCTTTTTCTTTCTTTCCACACATCCCTCTCTCTCCATTTTCTTTCTTTCCACACATCCCTCTCTCTCTCTCTCTCTTTATTTCTTTTCACACATCTCTCTTTTTATTTCTTTTCACACATCTCTCTCCCTCTTTCTTTCTTTTCATTAATCTCTTTCTCTCCTTTTTCTTTCTTTTCACACCTTCGATTCTGTCTTTCAATTCTACTCCTTCCTCCATTTTCTTTGTTGAGATGGGATAAATGGAGAAAGCCAAAAAAAAAGAAAACACAAAAATAAAGGAAGTTAGATTTTACAAATCACTGATTAACAAACTAAGTCTCATGGTTGTGGGGGATGGATAGTATAAGTCCGAGGGGTGTAGATGGCCGTGCGGCAGTGGATATTATTGTAAAATAGTATTTCTTGTAAGGTTTTAACTGATTAAAAAAGACTCTTATAAATGTCTTTTTATAAACACATTTCATCAGGATTTATTAAATGCCTGTGTACTTATGAAAACGTGTTTGTACTGTGTATTTATTTTATACTCTTATGTGGTGTTAGCAGTGCATAGAAATTTCTAATTCTAAAAATTTCAATATTTTAAAATATAATGCATTTCATTACGTCTGAAATTGCACTGCAATTTCTATGGAAGCATGTTTTTTGCAATATGAAAAAAATTAAAAAATAAATTTTGTAAGTTTTTAAAACACTTTAATAATTTATTTTAGAAGTGCAAAGTGCATTGAACAAATAACATGAATACACCAGCAAAACAATGAAGAATTATAATTTTGTGCATTTGTGAAAATGTGTTTTTATTGTGTATGTATTTTAAACACTTGTGGTGTGTGTGTTGTGATTATAAATATAATCTAGAAAATATAAATTAACTCAAATTTTGAATTCAATAGAAAAGAAAGTCTTTATAAAAGAGTAAAAGACCTTAATAGAGAATATCAGTTTGCTGCGTATAATTATCCAAGATATAAAAAAATGTGTGGCGATAGTCCAGTCAAAGAATAATTCAGTGTCATTTTATTTTATTAATCCAGAAAGAGGTCCACTAATGAAATGTAATAACTTGTTTTCCCTCAATCAAGAGAAACTACAAGTGATAGTTTTAATAAGATTTAACAGTTTATATAATTAAAAAAATGTCAACTCTCAAATTTCCTCTTTTTTTTTATTTTGCTTTTACTCCTGACTATAAATATAATCTTGAAAATATAAATTAAAGCAATATAACTTCCATGTTTATCAAAACTACTGCAACACTCATAACTGTTACAAGTGCAGGTTTTAAAATATGTTTAATACTCATCATTATTTTGTCAAATCTTAGTCTGAATTCAACCTGCAATCTCCTGAAGATCTTCACTGAGATGGGAAGAATCCTAGTTTCCTGATAAAGATGCTTGGTTTAGTCAAGAAACAGCTAAAGAAATCTGAATTGTCTTTCAATCAAAATATTGAGTTTTTAACAATAAAATTGGGAACAAAAGTGTAATATGTACAATGATTTTTCTGACTGCTGTCCTCATCCTGGTCATTTTTTATCCTTACAACGTTTCAGCCGATAAACCCTTTAACCATCTTCAGGTGATCAAACTCAGGAACATTCTTGTTGCAATTGGGAGTCACAGAATTTTGGGCTTAACTTTTAATTGAAACCACAGGGGTAGCCTAGGGTAGCCTCATTTTGTTAACCATGACTGGGTAGAGTGTTGAATCCTTGGAATCTTGGTGACTACTGCCTTTGGATGGGATTGAAAACTTTCAATCCCACCCAAAGGCAGTGGTCACCAAGTTCGATCCCCTGAAGACGGCTGAAGGGTTCATTGGCTGAAATGTCATGAAGATAACAATAACAAGGATGAGGACAGCAGTCCAAAAAATAGTTGTACAAATTATCAAGCCTCATCCAAGGATAAAAAAAAAAAAAGTGTAATACACTAAAACAACACTAACTATGAATCCTCATTTAAAAGTTCAGTCAAATAATGCCATATTGTTTATATAAAAAAGTCTAACCACTAATATGAAAGCCTTGTCAAATATTCAGAAAAAATTAAAAATATTGAACTGTGAAAACAAAAATCTAAATGTAAATAATATCAATGATCAAACCTCATCTCAAAAATTTTGATTAAAACCATCTCAGACTCGTTAGAATTTAGTTAATTTGTCAGGAAAACTGCTTATTGTGTCGTGTGTCTGGCTGTGTGTCTGTTTTGGTCTGTGTGCCATGTCTGTCTGTTAGCATGTGTTTGTCTATTTGTGAGTGTGTGTGTGTGTATGTATGTTTGTCTGTGTGGGTCTATGTCTGTTTGCCTGCATGTTTGTGTGTCTGTTTGTGCATGTCGGTGTGTGTGTGTTAATTTGTCTGCGTGTGTGTTTGTCCATGTGACTGTCTATTTGGGTATGAATGTGTCTGTTTGTCTGTGTGTGTGAGTGTGTGTGTGTATGTGTGTGTGTGTCCGTTTGTCTGTGTGTGTGTGTTTGTGTGTTAATGAGCCTGTGTGCATGCGTGTTTTCATGTGTTTATGTTCCTTTGTGTGTGTGTGTGTGTGTGTGTGCCTGTCTGTCTTTTTGTTGGTGTGTTAATTTGTTTGTGTGAGTGTGTGTATGTGTGTGTGCATTCGTCTCTGCTTGTATTTGTGTGTGTGTGAGAGAGTTTGTAGTTCAATTTTTCTCTGTGTGTGTGTGTGTGTGTGTGTCTATTTGTGTGTTATTGCTAAAAATATTGTTGGCCATGATTTTTATATAAACAAACACTTACCACAAAACAAGTGTGAGTGAATACACAAACACACACAAGCATGCATGCACGCACGCATGCACACACACATAGGGAAGAAAGTGGCCAACATTAACACTTGAATTAACAACAAAACAAACCCACCTCTCCTTACACACCCACCTGTCATCTTTCAAGTCCAACCTGCACCCTCCCCTGCCACCCTTTCAGGCTCAGATTTTTAGGGAAACAATCCAATCTTTTCCATTTCACAGACAAACTCACTTTGTCTTCACGGTTGACTTGTAAAATACAAAATAAACAGTACAGAGTGTCTGAGTCAAATGTTTTTAGCCAAATCTGAGGCTAAAAGGTCAAAGGTCACAATTTGCCCAAATGCTAACATACATGGTTTATTTAATAAGTAATGAGAAAATGTTAGGAGAGACATTAAGTATGATTTGATCAAACTGCTACTTCATGCTGAAGTACATATACATATAGTCTACAAAATGATTTACTGACAACTTCCTCTCATCCTAGGTTTGAGCGCAGCGATGTTCATTTTGGGACCAGTCTAATCAGGTTTGCCAATGCAGGGAAACAAGGAACAACGTTATGCCATCAAATTTTGTGCTAAACTTAAGAAACACAAACAAAAAGCTTATGGAATGTTAAAAGAGGCCTACGAGGATGAACAGATAAGTCAAGCAAGTTTCTATTGGTGGTTTAACAGATTTTCTGAAGGAAATGAACAGGTTGAAAATGAACCCAGATCTGGAGCACCGAACAGTGCACACAAGGAGGAAAACATTGTGGAAGTACAAAGATTAGTGATGCAAGACCGTCGGATAACTGTGAAGATGATATCTGAAGCTGTTAGTATTAGCATTGACACAGTGGAGACTATTCTGACCGCAGATCTGAATCTCTACAAAGTCATTATTTATTGAACATACCTCGTATTCTTAACTGGACCAAGGTTTTTGTTTTTTTTTCCCACTGCTAAAAAGTTCATTTAGATTTTCTTTAATCAAAAAATGTATTTACAAAAGAAATTGAAATGGAGCGGAGCCTGCTGGATATTATTTACTTGGTCAAGAGCACCAACCCAAGTTAGGCACAAAGAAATTTTTATGTGCTCATTATATCCCTGTGCTTTTTGTAATCAGTGTTGCCCTTTACCTAGATGAGTTACTCTCTCGAGTTAACGAGCCTCATCTGCCCAAGCCAGCTGTAAGTGAATGCAATGGTTTTTACTAGGATTTGAACTCGTGTAATACAATTCCAGAGACCAAGCTTTTTCCAGTGCTCCAACTTGAGCAGAGCCTGCTGGAGTTCACGAGGAAAGTTGTTGTTACTCTGATTCAAGTGAAAGCCACTGGTTTCCAAGTGTGCAAGCGCTTAGTAATCAGTGTGAGATCTCTATAATAATAATAATAATAATAACTAGTAGAACCTGTTGAAATTCCACAGTAGGTGAAGTATCAGAAAGTATATTTAACATTCTTGAATTTAAACAAATCCTTAGAAATAGTTCAAAACTGCAAATTAATTGTTTACAAATCTTTTTTAGAGTTTTCATCATAATTAAAAAACACTTACTGCTTTCTCTCAACATGACTTTTCTTTAAATTATAAAATAAAATAACCAATGTGAAACAGTAAACAGTTTAGAAAATTTATGGAAAAAAATAATTTTAATGATTTTTAAAAATTAAAGAGTTACTCTAAAGTGAGGTAAGCTTTTGATATAAGTGTGATGCACTAAATAATGAACACATGTGGTATCCTATTAATATATAGATAATAATGATAATAATACCAATAAGAATAGTAATAATTGTAGTAAATAGAGTTATGTCCTTCCAGCACAGAAATTTGGTAGCAACTAAAGAATTTGGGGATTTTTTATATAATATTATTAATGTCCTTTCTGTTCTGTGATTGGTCCATTTTGTACATCTCTCAGCATAAATCAGATCAGTCCAAATGTTTTTAGGCATACCCTACACTCATTAGATCAAAATATTGCTACAACTGTGTGAATTTTCAAGAAAATTGGCCCAGCTGTTTCAGAGTCCAAAGGGAATGAACCCACACAGAGACAGACAATCAGAAGTTTCATTTATATATAATTTAGGGATACTCAATGTGCAGCCTGGTCCATTGAAAACATGGAATTTTACTATCAAATTTCCAAAGTGTACACAAAAAATAATGTTTACCAAAAATGATTGCTCTCAGCATTAAATGACCTAAAAAGGTTGATATGCCATAAAATACAAACAATCAAACTTTCACATTTTAATAAACGCTCCCTACAAATGCTATGCATGGGCAACCTTTTTTGTTTAATTTGTTTATTTACTTACCTAAATTTAATTTGTTTATTTACTTACCTAAATTTAATTTGTTTATTTACTTACCTAAATTTAAATTGTTTATTTACTTACCTAAATTTAATTTGTTTATTTACTTACCTAAATTTATTTTGTTTATTTACTTACCTAAATTTAATTTGTTTATTTACTTCCCTAAATTTAATTTGTTTTATCTTTATTTTTATTTTTAATTTTTACTTTAATCCATTTTGTGAATTTTTTTTTTTTTTTGCTCAATTCATTCATTTGTTTATTTAGTCACCTAATTTTTTGGTGTGTTTTTAAATTAGTTAAGTAAATAAACAAATCAAATTTAGGGAAGTAAATAAACCAATGAAAAAGGTTGGATTAGTAAGTAAAATTGAAAATGTTGAATGGTGGAAAAAAATTAAAGAAAAAAATGGATTAAAGCTGAAATTAAACCAAAATAATGGAGTTAAAATGAAATAAATTTAGGTAAGTAAATAAGCAAATAAAATTTAGATTAGTAAATAAATGAATTAAATTTAGATAAGTAAAAAAAATAAATTAGATTTAGGTAAGTAAATATTAGGTTGTTACAAAAGTAATGGCTGCCTAAAATGATGTATTTTGAAAAGTCATTTTAGCAAAAAATGTATAGTTCTTTTTAGGTTTATATACTAAGTAATATTTTTAAACTTATTTATTTTGGGGCAAAACATTTTTTGGAAGCATACAGGGCTCTCAATGATGAATAATCCAAAATGTAACCTTCGCCTCCTTATGTTTCATAAGTTCAAACTTGAACATAATGCCTCCAACACTTCTGCTAATATCAACAGAGAATGGGGAGAGGGGCCCACAAGTGATTGGACAGTACGAAGGTGGTTCCAAAAATTCCGTAGTGGAGATGAGAGCCTTGAAGATGAAGAAAGTATAGGGCGAGCATGCAGCCTTGACAATGAACAATTGCAAGCAGTTGTTGAGCAAAATCCTCATCAAAGTGTCAGAGAAATGTCTCAAGACATTTGGTGTCAGAACTGCAACAGTTTAACACCATTTACAGAGCATTAAAAACTCAATAAATGGGTCCCTCATGAGAATAAAAAACTTAGGAGATTTGAAGTTTGCTCAATGCTTCGTGCGTATAATAGCAATGATCCTTTTCTTGACTGAATTGTCACTTGTGATGAAAAGTGGATCCTTTATGATAATCGTAAACGATCTGATCAATGGCATGATCATGATGAGTCTCCCCAAAACTTTCCAGGCCAAAGTTGCACCAGTGAAAGATTATGGTGACAGTTTGGTGGTCTTGAATCCTTCTTGTCACAACCCTAATAACGAGGGCTGTGACAAGAATATTCTTTAATAAAAGCATATTGTCACAGCCTATTTATTACACTTGTGTTTCTGTGAATTCGTATGTGTGTTCAATCAATGGTTTCTATGCGATTATGCTTTAGTTCAATAAATCATGGAATAATTCATCCATAAAACAGTTGCGTACCATTCATTTTACACTCCACTTATAATTCTCTGTTAAATTATTGAAAATATATGTATACATTATTTGTATATCTATAAAAATGAGTGTGTGTGTGTTTGTGTGTGTCAAAAAGTCCCTTCCAAACATTTTAATTGGTTTTGAGTGGGAAATTAAGCTTCAGAGGGATCAGAGTTGAAAGATTGGACTATAGCGATTTCTACCAAACTATTTGGCCAATTTTGGGTCTAAAGACATGAAATTTGATATAAGGGGTTTTCAGACCTAGAAGACACTTTCTAATTGGTTTTGGGTCAGAAAAATAGATGTTAAGAGGTCAAAATATAAAATTACAAAAAACACAGATCAAAATGAACACAAAAGTAAACATTAAGGCATTCAAACCAATGAAAGGCAACCTACATTTCATGAATTAGAATTTGAATTGGTATTTGGAAAACTGTTTACCACTTGACGAACATAATGTACGGTACTGTTTTCCTATATAATAGGATTCCTTAACTAACTTAGAAGCAAATCTCTGGGATCCGGGCAAAGCCAGACAATACTTTTAGTGTATATATAAAAGTGACCTTGTACGTGTGTGTGTTTGTCAGTCAGTCTGTCTGAGGAATGGTCCCAATTTTCAATTTAATGGGTCATCTAGTTGCTGAGGGTTTAGGAACTCGGACTGGCTAAAGGATGACTCATGGTTTGCAGAGCTGTACTGATAAGGCGTAGGTACTAAAACAGCCCTGTATTGTACATATATATATATATATATATTTATTTATTTATTTATTTATTTAAATCAAATTATAACATTATCATTAGATACACAAAATCCTGTATAACCTTTAACATAGTGCCAGACAATTGTTTTGATCTCTCAGATCTTATCAGTGACTCACAATGTTGTTATGATTCCAAACTCTAAGTGAGATTCAAACTTTTGCCCAAGACTCAGTTATGCATTCATTATGGCAATTTTTATGGTTTTACTCATAATTGTAACAGTGCTGTTCTTCTAGAAGCTAATTTTCTCAATTCTCAATTTTTGATAATTATTGGGCTATTCCAAGACAAAACCTATCTAAGAACACTGTCAGAAGTACACCAATTTTCAAGAAAACCAGTTAAGCCGTTTCAGAGTCAATAGCAAATGAACACACACACACACACACACAAAGTTCTAGTTATATATAAAGTTAGATATAAATATTTTACACTAATCTATAAAGAAAATTTATGAAATAATTGTTGCCTATATTTACAGTTAATATTGCTTAACATAAGATATGAAGAATGAGTAGTTGATCCGCGTAGACATAGAGTCTGTTGACTGTGTCTACACTGATCAACTATTGATAGATAGATAAATAGATAGAT
>JAYKTE010713633.1:0-17584 GCA_036873565.1 Xipholeptos notoides
ACACACAAAGAGGACCGTTCCCAAGAGGAATTATGAGCCAGGAGAGAAAATATTCTTCCAAATGTACAGAAATAATAAAACCTTCTGGGAGCAGGGAACAGTCATTGAAAGGATAGGCCGTATGGTTTATATGGTAGAAGGACCATACTCCAACCATAAAAAACATCTAAATCAGATTCGTAAACGTACTACAGATGAGCCCAGCGCAACACCGCCGGAAGAGGAAGAAACGTTGGACCTTTTATATGAGGCGTTTGATCTGGAGCCCCCCCAAACGAGTACCGAAATACGGCGTTCCGGAAGGAAAAGGAAAATAACCGATCCCTTGGAGGTCAATCCCAAGAAGAAAAGCTATATTTCGGAGAAATAAATCTTCGGAGGGGGGTGTTATGGGGTATTATCACCCCTATAGCCAGGACGACATGGATTCGCCCGGCTAATACATAAGCCGGTCGGTTCTGCTTCCACAGTGAGAGCGCATTGACCAGCTTAACCGCTCAATGCAACACAGAGCTCCCCTCTTAATATTGTTACCCGAACAGGGCCACAACAATAACCTTTATGTTAAATTTCAAAATTTAAACCCAAAAATATTTTGTTTCTTCAACTTTGACCCAAATTTGGACCCCTTAGCAGTTATTTTTTTCTGGCTTAAAACAAATTAAAAAGTTTTCCCCGGGTCCAAGTAACCTATATCTAAAATTTCAAGTATTTAGGCCCAAAATTGGCAGAGTAGTTTGGTAGGATGCGCAAAGGTTAAATCTTTGAACTTTGACTCCTTACTGGGTAAATTTCCGGGCAAAAACCAATTAAAAAGTTTTCCCTATGTCTGAATAGCTGTAGACACACACAGAAAGACAGACAGACAATTTCACTTTTATAGATATATAGATAATATATATTCATTATATTCATTACATTACCTTATATATAGTTCTAGCAGATTAACCCAGTGTTGTCCTAGTGCTTTCACCCTTGACCCTTTACCAGCTAAATTTCCATCCGAAAACTTTATCCCTCTCTCTTTCTCTTACATCTTGGTTTTCTTCTTTCTGAATAAGTCCCCTTCTTTCTATTTTGTCTAATTGTCATTGTTTCCTGTCACAATTTTTCTGTTTTTCTTTATTATCTCTTCTAATCTCCATTTTTCATTTGCATTCATAATTGGATTATTACCCTTGGGAAAGGTATGAATTCTTGCATTCCCTCCAACTATGGATTAAATAGTGCATATTGTGTTATTAAAAAAAACTATGTGTGGACAAAAACAAGAACGTTCTTCAAAAATGATTGTTCTCAGCATTTAATGACCTAAAAAGGTTGATATGCTGTAAAACTAAACAAACATAATCTTCTTTTATATATTATCTCTCACTCTTTTTCTTCCATTTATATTTTCCATCTTTTTTTCTTTCTCTATTTCTATTCCTGTCTTTTGATTTATTTCCAACTTTTTGTTCTATCTATCTCTCCGTCTTTCGTGGCAAGTCCACTTGGGACAGTGGATAGATAGTCAGACATCAGACTCATAATATGTGAGTTCGAATCCTAATTGTTCCATTTGCATGTTCATATTTGGACAACTACCCTTGTGAAAACTATGAATCCCCACATTCCCTCCAGCTATGGGTTAAATAAGGCATAATGTGTTATTTTAAAAAATCTATGTGTGGACAAAAGAACATTTCTCAAAAATGATGGGATCTCAGCATTAAATGACCTAAAAAGGTTGATATGCCGTAAAACTAAACAGATAAACAAACATCCTGCCTTTAGCTTATTCTCTTTCACTCCTCAGACTTTTCTCACTATTTTATCAACCCCTTTCTTTCTTTTTTATTTGCTGCTTTGTCATCCCTATTAGTTTCAATTTTTTATTAACTTATTTTTCTCCTTCTATCTCCTGTTATCTCTTTTTCTCTCTCACCTGCCTTATCTTACTCTCTTTTCTTACTTGATTTTTTGCATTTATTTATTTTTTTTTTTTTTTCTTTTATTTATACATCTTTCACTTTCTTATTGCTTCTTCCATTCTCACATCTACCTATCCTTCATTTTTCTCTCTTGCATTAGCTTTTACTCTCTTCTATGTTTCTCTTTTTCTGCAACTCTCTCTCTCTCTCTCACACACATACACACACACACACACACACACACACACTTATATAGGTATATCTTTTTATATTTATAACTAACTAGCATATTAATCCGGCATTGCCCAGGTGCTGGATTATTAGTTTCATAACTTTACAGTCACATAAATTTTATTGAATCTATATATCTGAGGCAACCGGTGTTGCCCGGATATGGGATTAAACAGTTTTAAATTTTACCCTTATTTTGACCCCTAAGAAGTTATTTTTCCAGATCAAAGTCAATTATAAAGTTTTCCCCATGTCCTAGTAACCTATATCTAAAATTTCAAGTGTTTAGACCCACAATCAGCAGAGTAGTTTGGTAGAGACTTCAAAGGTCAAATCTTTCAAGTTTGATCCCAATTTTTATTCATTAGCAGATATTTTTCCGGATTAAAGCCAATTAAAACGTTTTTCCAAGGTTCAAGCAATCTATATCTAAAATTTCAAGTGTTTAGACCCAAAGTTGGCGAAGTAGTTTGGTAGAGGCCGCAAAGGTAAATCTTTCAACTTTGACCTCTTGTCCGGT
Organism: Xipholeptos notoides; assembly: GCA_036873565.1. Lineage (NCBI taxonomy): Eukaryota > Metazoa > Mollusca > Cephalopoda > Idiosepiidae > Xipholeptos > Xipholeptos notoides. Next base: position 2,665 of record JAYKTE010713633.1, read on the forward strand.
AAATTTTCTACCGAAAACCATTTACAAAGCTTGCCCTATGTCAGAATACCCTTAATGTTAGATTTCAACTGTTTAGACCCAAAATTGGCTGAGTAGCTTGTTAGACACTGCAAAAGTCAAATTCGACCCCAATTTTGACATCCTAGAAATTATTTTTCCAGCTCAAAACCAATTAAAAAGTTTTCTCCTGGCCCAAGTAACATATATAAAAAATTTCAAGTGTTTAGTCTCAAAATTGGCAGAGTAGTTTGGTAGAAACCGCAAATCAAATCTTTCAACTTTGACCTCTTAGCAGCCACGTTTCAAACCAAAATTGCCTCATGTCTTCTGAATATCAAATTTCAAATTTTTAGACCCAAAATTGAATGAGTAGTTTGTGAGACACCACAAAGGTCAAATCTTTCAAATTTGACCCCAAACTTTACCTCTTAGAAAATATTTTTTTGGCCCAAAGCCAATTAAAAAAATTTTCTCCGGGTCTAAATAACATATATAAAAATTTTCAAGTGTTTAGTTCCAAAATTGGCAGAGTAGTTTGGTAGAGACTGCAAACGTCAAATCTTCCAACTTTGACTTGTTAACTGCTAAAAAAACGACCGAAAACCAATTAAAAAGCTTGCCCCATGTCTAAATATCCTGAATGTCAAATCTCAAGTCTGTAGATTGAAAATTGACAGAGGAGTTTGGAAGGGAAAATTGTACACAGACAGACAGAAAGACATGATTTCACTGTTACAGATAACAGTATTACCTGGCCTTGATCCGGAATTGCTTTGATACTCTTTTTATGCTCATATTGATCTGAATTTTAGTAATTTCAATATTTTATTTCTTTCTAAAAAACTACCTTATTCTTTTTTAAATCCTAAAATTATTCTAGTAAACTGCAGATTCACATCACATGTTTTATATACATTTGTAAACCTAAAATAACATAAATATGCACTAACTGATTATTATTATTATTATAATTATTTTATTAAATACTAGTAATCCATTCTTGTTTTTATATCTATTAATATACAGATGAGGACAACAGTCTGCTAATAAAATCAATACATAGATCATTCTTGTTTGTTAAGAAAAATAACAATTCAAAATATATTCTTCCTATAGAATGAAAGATATTAATGATAAATATAATAGGAAAACCTTATTAAATACCAATCAGAATTTACAGTTATGCTAAAAATAATATTACCAGTACCTCAATAGCCAGTTATCCGAAAGGTATAAACAGTGGATAAGGTGAAAAGTCACAGTAAGCATGGTGCCAAAAGTCATAGCTTTTTTTCAGGATACCCAGGAATTTCAATTATTCCCCCTGCTCCACATCCTGGTAATAGAGGGTTTGATAAAAAAAAAAGAAAAAAAAAAGAAAAAAAATGAGATTTTTAATTAAACTTTTAAAAATTTTAGTTTCATATATTTCATTTTTTACTTTTAATTCTTTCTTCTCTTTCTCTTTCTTTCTTTCTGTGTTTATTTATTTACTTTTCTTTGCTTTAATAAACAACAACAACAACAATAATAACAATAGTAGAATTTGCTGTACCAGCAGGCAACAGAATTAAAACCAAGGAAATTGAAAAAGTCACCAAATACCAGGAATTAGCTAAGGAACTAAGAAAATTATGGAAGATGAAAACAACAGTAACACCAATCGTCATTAAAGCATTAAGAACAATCCCAAAAGACCTGAAGATAAGACTACATGACATTGGGATCAAAGGCAAAATAAACATCTTACAGACCACTGCACTTATAAAGACAGTGGAAATAATAAGAAAAGTACTGGATCCCAGAAACTAAAACCAGACAGGAAGAAAAAGTTTGTGGAGAAGCAGATGAAGGAAAAACATAATAAATGAAATATACAAATATAACCGAATGAGTAGGAAGTGGGCTTGCAGTCATGGACTTCAAGGTATACAGATATACTGAAGGGCTAGGGGAGACTTAGTGTCACTCTGCCTTCAGGAATCATCACTGGGCATTGGCAGATTGAGAAAACTCTGTTAATGGTGGGTATGTGAAGTGAACACAGTGGGGTGAAAACCCAAAGAGATGTTGCACCATATGGATTGGAATGATGCGGAATATGCTGGATCTTAGAGGAGACTTGTTGTCACTATGACTCCAGTAAAAACCACTAGATGCTGGGTATGGAAGTGTCTGGTGATTGGTGTGAGATCCCATAAATAATAATCCTGACTGCACGGGATGATGAAATGTCAGAGGAAACTTATTGTCACTCTGTTTATGAAAGGCACCACCAAGTGTTGGCAAATCTACATTCTGCTGATCCTGGGTGTGAGAGCTAGATATAATAGGGTGAAAACCCGAGGAGAAGTGGCACCATAAAATCTTTGGCTGATATAGAGCCGATTCTGCTGGAGAATCACGAGGAGACTTGATACCACTCTGACTCCAATGAAAACCACCAGTCACAAACAGCATGCAAGTGCTGTTTGTGACCAGTATGAGAATTCATAATGTATTGGCCTTGTCTAATTTTTAAAATGTATTAACATTTGTTAAACTATCATAAATTAAATCTTATACATTGAATTATTCATTAAAGTAGACCATCTGTGATTTTTCTATTAAGTTTTCACACAAATATAAAAATTTCTGCTCCCTTTCATTTATTAGATTTAGAAAGAGTATTCTTATCTTATTATTCTTCAGTCTTTTCTTTCTTCTGTTTTAATAGTTATTATTTACCATCTGTTTAATAAGAGTCCAATATAACTGTAAGAGGTGAAAAGTGGTTACATTTTAAGCCATTTTTATTGGATGGCAAAAAGGGTCTAAGTTTTAAATTGATTTGAAAGAAGAAAAAGAAAAGTAGTCATATTTTTAATATCTGTTATTGTATATATTCCAAGCAAAAAGTATCAAATCCAAAATGGTAATTCCACTTGTTGGTCTAATGAACAGAATTTAATGACTTGTTCTCTTTCTCTTTATATGGAAGTGAATATTAGAAAAAAATTTTGGAAGTTTATATGATAGAGAAAATATTATTCTATCATCATATTGGCTAATTACTGGTGCCCAAAATAGACTCTGTTTTGATAGCACAGAATCAAAATTTGATTTTTCACAAGTAAAGTTCCTCAGATATTTAAGAATTAAAAAATTTAATCACAATTATTAATTCCCACTAGATAACCTAAATAATCCTGAATTTATAGAGAAACTTATTTAATGCTGGAATAAAAAGTTTTGTCTTTGGAAATTATAGATGCAACAAGACGATGACCATAAGGCTTGAAACATACTTGTTGGCTTAACACTATTTGTCTAAAGGTAAACCCAAAATTATTTCTTTGTACTCTAATACCCTTAAAATGGCTTGAGGGTGAATTCATTACTAACATTAAAAGGATAGAAAACAAAATAAATGCTGAAGTTTACAAACAAATTTTAAAAAGAAAAACATATGAAAGTGAATAAAAAAGTCAAAAAATTTGAAAGACAAAATACCAATTCTGTTGGTTAACTGATTCATGGAAACTCTGTGTTCTGAATAAAACTATACAAATGCAGACAAATATACAATGTGTGTTATACCAAAAATATTGTAAACAATAGTAAAATTATCTAAAAGGTTTTCTTAATTGATAAATAATTTTAAATATAATGAAACATTTGGGAATTAATATTGAATTTGACCTTAATATTCAGTATTTAATCATTCAATAATTCTTTTGGGGAATTTTATTTTGTAGAAAAATCAAAGCAATATTAAACGTCTTTTCTGAAAGTTTTTTTCCTTCTCAATACACATTAAACAATTAATGGATTTTCTGTTAGATCCCCTCCAGTCCAAAATATTTTTTCAGTTTTCATATCTTTAAATAAAGAATTTGAGAAAATGAACATTTCAGATAAAATAATTTTTTTAATTTGTCATACTATTTTGTTAATTTTTGAAAATTAAATATATTTTAGAATATCTTGAGTTTTAAGAATTTTTATTTTTTCTAACAGCTTGTTAATCTTTTTGGTTATTTAATGTTAAAAACAACATTTTTTAGAAGCATCTTCTTTTCATAAACATATTGTTGGTAGAATGGTAGCTGCACTATTTAAACCCAAAGCAGGAAGTAGTATGAGGATTCTTACCTTTCCCAAGAGGATTAGTCCAAAAGTGAATGTAAAAGACCAACTGGTATTTGAACTTGCATATCATACAGCCAAAATCAAAGCACTGAACCACATTTAAACATATCTAATTGTTAAAACAAAATGCTAGATGAATAATTTTAGGTGTATTTTAGAATTGCTTAGAATTTATTAATCTGATTAAGCCATTTGAGGTCAAATTATTTATAGAAATGAACCATTTGGGACATAACTTAATTTTACATGTACAAACAGAACTTTATTCATATATAAAAGAAATTACCTTTTTTTCCAAATTCATTGAAAAAGTTTGGTAAATATTGAAAGAAAACTTGACATGCATAGGATTTTAGAGCAGAGGTTGTCTGACTTATGTTCCATCTTATAAAATGAATTGAATGAAATTTCTATAGTTAAGGGATATCTTAAGTCAAAAAGCCTTTTATATGTAAACACAGAGATAGATAGATAGATAGATAGATAGATAGATAGATCAAAACTGATAAAATAATTGTGTTATCTTCGTAAAGTACTTACTATGCATGATAAAATATATTAGCTTAACGTTTTTGTTTCTTGTAGAAAAAGTTCAAGGCATTTGAAAACTGAGAATTTTGGGGGCTTTTACTTCATTAGATCAAAACCTAATTAATGCATTAGAACCCTATAAGAACTACCTTCTATATTTATAGTTAAAATGCTCAATACCAGTGATAGAGTGTGTGTAGTTGATAAACATAGACACACACATGTATAAAATTTATATATATATATATGTGTGTGTATATATCAAATATATGGATTAAGATTCATACATATGAAATGTATGTATGTATATTACTTCATATGTATGTATAGAAAGGTTTATTTTGAATTTGTTAGCTGAATTCATGTGCACATGTATTCATTTTTATCCATTTAGTTAGGTTTTTTTGGCTTATTCTGGGATATGAATGACTTGTTTTTATTCTTGTTTTTTCTGTTATTTTAGTTATTTTTCTAAAAAAAAATCATACAGAAAAAACAGAAAAAGAATGAATTTATCAATGGCAAGAGAATGTGTAATTATAATTAGATAGATAGAGAGATATATACAGAGAGAGGGAGGAGAGAGAGAGAGAGAGAGAGAAAGATTGTTAGTTTGTTCATTTTTCCCTTGTGCTTATTTGCAGATAATAAAAGGGAAGAGATTAGAAAAAATAAAAATAAAGGTATTATGAAAGAAATTTGGAGTAGAATGTGAGTAGTAAGATCAAAAAGAGAGAAGAAAGAGAAGAATATTGCTTAGATCAGTTTATACTATTATTGCCTGAATACAGTTTTTAAAAAAAAGATGAGGAGAAAAAAATGAAAAACAAGGAATTGATATATGAAAAAATGAAAATATGTGTAATCGGGAAAAGAAAAGGAGAATTTAGAAAAATTAAAAATTAAAAAAAGGTTTTATATGTTTGTTTTTTTTTTCTATTTTTATCTCAAAATATATAGAGAGATTGAGAACAAATGAAGGACAGTAAAAAAGAAAGAGAAGGAAAAATAAAATAAGTAAATTATATTTTTCTTTTTCTTTTGGCCTGTGTAAAAAGAAGCCCTAAAAAATGAAACAGAAAGAATTAATCAATTTGACCAGATAAGTGATAAGAAACAGAAAAAGAGAGAGAGAAAGATAGTAAAGTGAAAAAAGATGGTAGAAAGGATTTTAAAAAGAGGGTGAAAGATAGAGATGAAAATAAAAGAAAGAAATAGGTGTGAATAGATATGGAAAATCTAGGACAGACAGCATATATGAAAAACAGAGTGAGTATCATGAAGAGAGGCATTGAAAAAGAGAAAGTGGTACAGAAAATACAGAAAGTGAATGAAAAAGACAGAGAGGGAATGAACAAAGAAGAAAGTTAGATGACTTTTAGAGCAAAAATTTTATTCAGATAGCAAATAATAAATAAGAGAATGTAGGTTGAGGAAATAAATAAGAAGTATTAGAATAAAGAATGAGAGAGAAGCAAATATATTTACTGTAGAGAAAGTAGAAAAATGAGCAACAAGAGATTTTTAGGAAAGAAGAAAGGGATAAGCAAACAATGAAATAAATCAGGGGTTCTTAACCAGGTTCTACATGATTCCAAGAGATCCATCGAATATTTCTGGGGGTCCACAGGCAAAATAAAACAAGTCCACAATGATATTATTATCACTATAATTTCAATTATTATAACTAATTTTCATTATTATCATTATTATTATAATTGTTGTAGGATACATTTGCATTAAATTAGTTTTCATATAAAAGTAAAGCTTAATTATATACTATTTATTTGTTTAATAAAACCTTAAAAATGTATATCAGTCAAAAATATAATATTGTTTTATGACCAATAGTTATGAGGGGATCCACCAAGAAAAAAAGGAGAAAGAGATCCATGGGTAAAAAAGGTTGAGAACCACAGAAATAAATAAAGAAGGATTAGAGTTTAATGTTAACTTATAGATATAGATAAAAAGGAAGAAAGAAAATGAGATAGAGAAAGAAAACAAGAGAATGCAATAAATAGATTGATAAATAGTAACTGACATTAATAGATATATTTGGTAAGTAGTTAGATAGGAAAGGAGGTGATAGGTGATTGTAATTGGTAGAAAAATAAAAGAGATATGCCTGTATGGAAGGTAGATAAATACGAAGATATGAAGAGATAGACATAGAAATGTAAACAGATAAATATGGTTTCAGTAGAAGAGCATGAAGAGACTTTGAAAAGTAGATAGTGAGTGATTAAGATAATTATCCCTGAAGATAGCTTGATAGAACGAGAGAGTGAATAATAATAGCATGAGGAAAAGGAGACTTACTAAAAGAAAAAAAGAGAAAGAATATGTCATATTATTGGATAAAACGTCAAAAACAATGATCCCCCTGCCAGAGAAAGAAAGAAAGATAGATAGATAATCAGATAGATAGATAGATAGCAGGGTCGTTCTTAGGGCCCCAGCAGACCCTGCAATTGCGGGAAAGCCACAATCTCTCTAGGGGCCAGAAGGTTTCTTGGCTTCACAGATTTATTGCAAAAAAATGTACAAAATACGTATTAGGATCAACTGGAAAATTATCATCATACTTGTATGTTGAAATATATATCTATCAGCCAGTTCTCTCTCTCTCTTTCTCTCTATCTCTGTCTGTCTGTCTCTCTTTCTCTTTCTATCTATATAATCCTTGATAGCAACCTTCAGTGTATTTGGGGAGAGTGCAAGTTGCCTTTAGTGGGTAGAGGGGCCTCAAGGTGCATTCTGCAAGGGGGGCTGCGATCTTGCTAAGCATGGCACTGATAGATAGATAGGTAGTATTTTATAGAAAATTACAAAAGAGATAAATAGATAAATATACAAATACACTTAGAAAGAGAAAAGTTGAAACTGAAACAGTAAGCTCAATCAATAGATGGGTGGATAATGTGAATAGTATTTTATACAATTTTATCTTCAAAAAAATTATTATCTTACTTTCCTTTTCTCTCACTATCCCTTCCTATCTGCCTCTTTGTTTCATTTTCATTCTTTTTTTTCACTTTTCTTCACTTTTTCCTTCCCTTTTATTTATTATTTTTACTTTTTTACGTCCTTTCTGTTGCATTTTTCTCTGTCTTTTCTTGGAGAGACTGTGGTGCAGTGGATAAAATCTCGGCTTTGAAATCATAATACACGAGTTCAAGTCCCAGTCTATACACCAACACATTCGGGCTAATATCATTGAGAAAAGTATGAATCCCTTTATTCCCTCCAGCTATGGATTAATTGGTGCAATTTTTTGTTATTTGAACAGTGTGTGGGCAAATGAAAGACTTTAATAAATAAATTATAATTATTCTCGGCATTGAATGATGAAAAATATTGATATACTGTAAAAATTAAATTATCTTTTGGCTTTGTTTAAATTTCTTGTTCCCTTTTACTTCCCCATTTTCCATATTTTATTTTCCTTTACTTTTGATCTATCTATCTATCTATCTATCTATCTATCTATCTAAATGTATTTCTATGTATTTATCTATCTATGTGAATTTGTATGTATGTTTGTTTGTGTTTTATGGCATATCAACCTTTTTAGGTCATTTAATGCGGAGAACAATAATTTTTGGTAAACGTTCTTTTTTGTCCACACTAAGTTTATTGTATAACACAATATGCACTATTTAACCCATAACTGGATGAAAGGTGGGGATTTATACCTTTCTCAAGGGTATTAGTCCAAATATGAATGCAAATGGAACGACTTGGATTCAAACTCACGTACTACGATTCCAAAGTCCGACTGCCTATCCAGTGGGCCACTTTGACTTCCCCTTTATATATATATATGTGTATATGTGTGTATTTATCTCAATATTCCAGTCAAAACCATTACATTCACTTTAAGCTGTCTTGGGCAGATGAGGCTTGTAAACTCGAGAGAATATCTCATCTAGACGAAGGACACTCTGATATAAAACCTGCACTCCATTTGGCCAATCAGTCATCTTGCTTTGCTTATCACTGGTTAAAGACTGATTGAAAAGAGAGAGTGTTGTATGTATTGTACAAGCGTACAACATGTTAGTCATCTATACAGACAACCCTTACAATTCGAACATGAGGGTTGGCCATCTTCTGTTAAGAAGTGGCAGTCACTATATGCATCTATCTATCTATCTTAGTGTATTTCTATCTATTTTATTTTTCATACTGTCTCACTCAATTCTTTCTTTTTCTCTCTCTTTCTTTAATTTCATTCTATGCCTTTCTAATTTTTATTTTGGTTTTCTTTTTTCACTTATTTCATATTTTGTATCTTTTTTTTCTTCTGTTACCTTTTTAAAATTTTCACTCTCTACAATTCTTAATTTTCTTTTTTTATTTTCACTTTTCCCTACACTCTCTCACTTTTATTTCATCTTCTATATTTCATTTCTTCATTTTTTCACCCTTTCTTTCTTTCTGTCTTTCTTTCTGTCTTTTCTTTTCCTCCTCAATTTGATCCATTTGTATTTCCAATTTCTTTATTTAAAAATGGTGATATGTAAAGAGATTTAAGAGAGAGAATAAGAAAGAACAGAAAAAGAATAAGATAAAAATGAAAAAGTAGGTATAAAATCGAATAAATGGTTGTGATTAGTGAAATAAAGATGGAAATAATAATAAGTAAAATAGATTGGATATATCTACTTGGTCGAGCACAAACCTAAGTTACGCACAAGGTGAGTTTTACGTGCTCATTATATCCCTGGGCTTTTGTAATCAGTGTTGTCCTTCACCTAAATGAGTTACTCTCATTAAGTTGATGGGTCTCATCCACCTGGCTTTTCAGAAATAGTGTTATCTTTACATCTAAACGAATTACTCTCCCAAGTTACCAAGCCTCATCTGCCCGAGGCAGAGGAAAGCGAATTTGGTGGTTTTGACTGGAATTTGAACTCATGTAATATGATTCCATAGTCTGAGCTTTTACCACTGCTCCACCCTCGCTGCCCTCAGAGAAATAGATGGAAATTGAATGAAAATTGAATGAAAATGGTCAAACAGAATAAGAAAGAAAGAAAAAAATACATCATCAAATGAGAATGAAAAAAATGTACGAAAACAGAAAATAAGGTATAAAAAAGAAATGGAAAATAAAGAAGGAAAGTAAGAAAGAAAGTAAGGATAAGAAATTGGATGAAAATAAAAAAACGGGACAAAAAATTCCTTATCTCTATATAAAAAAGAACAAACAAGCATTGTACAAAAAAGAAAAAAGGGTCAAATAAGAAAAAAAGATATACAGAGAGGAAGAAAAAAAAAAGGAAAAGTGTCAAGAAATATAGAAAGACGAAAACTAATCAAATGGGGAAAAAGGGTGAAAATTCTTTTTGGTAGGATGAATAAGAAGAAATACTGAGTCTGAATGAACTTTCGATCCATAGCAGAGGAGAGAAATAAAAGAGAAGAAAATGAAAATCAACATTATGATATTAGGTTGTCTCAAAAGTTTGTGAACACTTGCAAAAAATAATTATGGATATTGTTAGGGGGTTCGCTGTGGGACACCCTGTATATAAATATTGGGTTGTCCCAAAGTTCACAAACTTTTGGGACAATCTGAATAATCTATTTAATTCTAAGTTTCTTTCTTTCTATTGGCTCACTTTTTTGTTTGTTTGTTTGTGTGTTTGTTTCTCTCTCCCTCTCCCCCTCTCTCTCTTCTATAACATATATATTTAGTGGTAGATAGATTTGATAAAATGAAGTTAGATATAAACAAAGGTTTTGAAGAAATTGAGATAGATTAAAGAGGGAAACAGAGAGAGGTGGGGAGAGGTAGAAAAAACCAAGAAAGGTTTATCTTGTGTTGGGGGTTGCTCACTCACATTGTCTCATAAACTTGAGTCTGAGTTAGATATGAAGATTATGAAAAGTTTTGTCAAAATAAAATAGGGTAAAAGCCAAGAACATAGAAAGAATGGGAGTAAGCCTTAGAGATAGATTGATAAAAACACACTTGGATAGATAGATATACATTTAGGTATATATAGATATAAATAGATAAATATATAAAACAGATTGATAGATATACACTTAGATAGATCTATATACACTTAGATAAGTGTATAAAAGAGATAAAATATTTTTGCAACCCATCTTTAAGGGCATAACACTTCGATAGATCTATATATACTTAAATAAATATATGCAATAAATAAATAGATATGCACTTGGATAGATTTATATACACTGAGATAAATATATAAAATAGCTAGATAGATAGATATACATTTAGATAAATATATAAAAGTGAGAGATAAATATACACTTAGAAATACACTAACATAGATAGATATAGATTTACATATATACATACATGCATATAAGTATACATAGATAGCTAATTAGATAGAAATACATTTAGATAGATAGAAAGAAATACATTTAATATGTTTGTTTATTTTGTTTTATGGCATATCAACCTTTTTACGTCATTTAATGCCAAGAACAATCATTTTTTGATAACCATTCATTTTTGTCCACACATAGTTTTTTGAATACCAGAATATACACTATTTAATCCATAGCTGGAGGGAATGTAGTGGTTCATACCTTTTCCAATGATATTAGTCCAATTATGAATGTAAATGGAATGACTGGGATTCAAACTTGTGTATTACGATTCCGAAGTCCGACTGCCTACTCACTGTCCCAAGTAGACCCTGATAGATAGATAGGATTAGAATGAGATAAATAGATAGGACTAGATTGAAATATACATCTATATAGATAGATAAAAGAGATAGAAATGTAGTTAGATACAAGTAAACTTTGATAGATAGATAGATAGATAGATAGGATTAGAATGAGATAAATTGATAGGACTATATTTTAAAAAAAAATAGATAAATAAACAGATAGATAGACAGACAGAGAGATGAATATACTTTGATAGATAGAGAGATAGATAGAATGGGCCAGATACATGAATAGATAGAATAGAATGGAGTAGATAGATAGATAGATAGGATTAGAATGAGATAGATAAATAGGATTGAAATGAAATAAATAGATAGGACTAGATTGTGATCGATAGATAGATAGGACAGACAGACAGTCAGTCAGTCAGGTAGACAGACAGTCAGTCAGGTAGACAGATAGATATACAGTCAGTCAGGTAGACAGATAGATATACAGACAGATAGATAGATAGAAAAAGATATCAAGAGAGAATTTGATTCTTGATATAGTCATATATAAAATTGGTTAGATAGACCCAATTATAAAAAAAAAGAAAAAACTCAAATTAGATATGAATAAGTTGAATAAGTGAAACTGAAATAGATAGGTGAAACAGGCATAGTGTCTGTGCAACATAAAGAGAGCGAGAAAGAGTGAAAGAGAAAGAGAGAAACAAAGAGATTTTTTCTCTTTTTCCATTTCTAACTACTCTTTTTTTTTGTCATGTGTTTACTCTTTTACTAGGCAAAGCAATCGTCATTCTCTCTTCTTCGTCTGTGTAAGGCTGGAACCACAAATGATTTGCTCTTACCATCTATATCACCCTACATGTGTATGTGTAGGAACATTTAGGCTTCAGAAATTTTGTCCTTTCTTTTTCTCTTTCTCTTTCTTTTTTACACACTCTCCTCCTCTCACTATTTTTATTCTCTCTCTCTCTCTCTCTCTTACTATATCTCCCTTTCTTACTGTCTCTATTTATATGTCCCACTCTGTCTATGTCTTTCTGTATCCCTCATGCTATTCTCTCTTTCTCCCACCCACTCTCTCTCTTCCTTACTGTTTCTATTTATATGTCCCTCTCTGTCTATATCTTTCTGTGTCTCTCATGCCATTCTCTCTCTCCCTCTCTCTCTCTCTCTTTCTTATTGTCTCTATTTATATGTCCTTCATTGTCTATATCTTTCTGTATCTCTCATGCTATTCTCTCTCTATCTCACTCACTCTGTCTTTCTCTTTCTTACTGTCTCTATTTATATGTCTATCTCTTTCTATCTCTTTATGTATCTCTCATGCTATTCTTCCTCTCCCCCTCTCTCTCTCTCTCTGTTTCTTTCCCTCTCTGTCTGCTTATCACCCCCTATCTCTCATTCTTTGTCTTTATGTTTGTCTACCTCATTGTTCAGGCCTCTTTGTCACACTCACTCGCTTTGCCTCTCCCTCTCTCATTCACTCTCCCCTCTCTCTCTTTCCACTCTCCCCTCTCTCTCTCTCTCTTTCCCCCTCTCCCCTCTCTCCCGATCTCTATTTCCCCTCTCCCTCTCTTTCCCCCTCTCCCCTCTCTCTTTCCACTCTCCCTTCTCTCTCTCTTTCCCCTCGCCTCTCTCTTTATTCTCTCTCCCTCTCCTCTCTCTCCCCCTCTCCTCTCTCTCTCCCCCTCTCCTCTCTATCTCTTTCCCCTCTCCCCTCTCTCTCTCTCTTTCCATATCTCTCTCTCCCCTTCACCTATGCTCCCTCCTAACACCTGCCACCAAACCAACAAACCATCGACTACACCGCACCCACCACCAATGCCATCATAACAACACAACCATAATTTTCCAATCACTCACCCCCCCACCATACACTGACACCACCATCACCATCATCAAAAACTCGCAGTAACTACCTCCCCTCTATTTTGAGCTCTCCCTCCCTCTCTCTTTCTTTCTCTCTCTGTCTCTCTCTTTTTGCTGTATATACCCCTACACTAGGAGTGTGCACAAAAATCGATGTTTTAGAACCCCTTACATTTAAACGTTTATAAAAAATAATTTAAAGGGAAAATTACTATTTTATAACTTATTTAATTTAAAGAAAAGAGATTAAACTTTGAAGAAAAACGACATTTTTTTGTTATCTAACTAATGAAAACAAAACAATATTTTTTGATCGGACATTGACAAAGATTTGTGAAATAAATTTTTAATGAAAAAGAATTCTAAAAGATATAATTTTTACATCAGATTTTTATTTGATCATTCCTCTTTATGATACACTGAAAAAAATATACTTTTCATTCATTTTTTTTAAAGTTATCAGAAGATTAAATCCATTGGTGGGTCAAAAACTGGCGATTTTTGCACACTCCTAAACCCTACACCGACACCGCTACTTTCTATTTTGAGCTATTCCTCCCTCTCTCTATCTTTCTATCTCTGTCTCTCTCTCTCTCTCTCTTTGCTGTTGCACCGCTCTACCCTCACTTGCAGCTGCTGCCGCCTCTCTGTTTATTGGTCACTCAAGGAAGATAGAACGAACGACGATATCGATGAGCTAAAGGCAGTCAGAGCTCTGTGGGGGTAAAAAATGGGAGAGAAAAAGACATACCGAGACATGATAAAACATTAACAAACAAGTGTAGATATAAAGCTTCATGAAAAAGAAAAGAAGAAGCACTACTGTTTGTATCTTTTTGGGATTCTTTTATTTTTAAAAAGAGAGAGAAGAGAAAGAGAAAGAAGGAATACCTATACATTGTTTATTCTTATGATTCGGATATGCATACATACTACACAGCAACAGAGGCGCTCGCTGTCGTGAAATTGGGGGGAGAGAGAATACAACATTATTCCGAATGACAGACAAACATCTACAGATTGTAAGATATTTAAAAAAATAAAAATAAAAAATAGAAATAAAAGCTGCAAGGAGCAAGGAAAAAAAATTTTTTTCTTAAAAAAAAAAACAGCAACTACAAAAAAAAAGCTACAACCCCCCCAAAAAAAAATTCAACCCAAAAAAATACCCCACCTAAACCCAAATCATTCAGGAGACGTATTTATTAATCTACATTTTACACAGAAGCAAAACGAAAAGATAAAAACAGAAAAAAATAAAAAGAAAAAAATAATTAAGAAAAGAAAAAAAAATTAAAATTGTTCATAATTGATTATAAAATATCAAATAAATAAATAAATAAATAAAAAAGCTGACCCCAAAAAAAAATATCTCGGATACAATTGTTTTAATAAGTAAAAATATTCAAGGATCTGGAGAGAAAAAAAAGCAACTACAAACTTACACTGATACAAAAAAAAAAGTCACATTCACAAACACAGACACACACACACCCACATATATATATATAAATATATATCAATAAATAAATACACATACATACATATATATATATATATATATATATATATATACCCATATCCATATATATCTATATCTACATAGAAATAGATAACAAAAAAAGGAGCAATTGGGGGAGAGAGCGAGAGAAAGAGAGACTGAGCGGAAGAGAGAAAGAGAGTGATAGAAATATTAGAGAGAGCGACAGAAA
>JAYKTE010715854.1:0-17580 GCA_036873565.1 Xipholeptos notoides
GATCGACAGGGACCATTCTGGGGCCCCAGACAGAACCCAGCGACCCGACGAAGCCCCGAATGGACGAAGAACAACAACCGGCCCTGTCGACCGAGAAAGTGTGTAAGTACATAAAAACCTCTTTGATTGCACACTTTCTTAAGCTTTTGTATTATACCCCCGGGTCTAAGAAAATGCCTTTCAAAGCGAACGACCGAGGTCTCCCGCCAGGGACGTGCTCCCCGTTATATTACACTAGCTTATGATCCCAAAATATTCAAGGGCTATGATTATATTAAAGTGTGAGCTTAAAAATCTCTTCAGCATTTGAATAAAGAAGAGAGTAAACAAGAAAGGTGTTCACTCTACTCCAGAGTTTTTTCATGATTATATATGAGAAAGAGAAAAAATGTTCATGAATTGCAGGAAAATTTAAGAAAAATGTTTTTATCACAAACTTAAGTGTGTAATAATTGCTCAGGTCACAAAATTCCATTACTAAATCTTATAAAGGATAATTATAATATTGATGATAGAGAGTGTACTGGAAATTATTTTATAATCTATATTTACTAAAATCTTTTGAACGCAAATTAATCAATTATTACTGATAATGAAAAGAAGTGTACCATTGGTAATAAAAGCATGGCTTAGAACTATTATGCTATAAGAATATTTTTATTAACAGTGTATTCAAAATATACCTATATCAGCTATAATAATCATACACACCTTGAAAAAAATATTCATACATAACTGAAATGTTTTTTAAGACAATAAGAATCTCTTTTACAACTATTTTTCTTAGTAAACCTCACTGTAATAGAATAGTATTTCCTCTCTCTATGCCAAATCTTTTACACTGATTAAGCAATACTTTTATAGAATAATCAGATTATCAAAGATACAAAGATTTAAGCTAGCCTTTTCATGAGATTATTAAAGGATAAGAAAGTAATTTCAAATATATATTACTAGGCTTCCTCAAAAATAAAACTGTTGAAGTGTAAAAATCAAGAAACACTCACCTAAGACAAATATGAAATAGATTATCAATCTTAATATATTTGTATTTGAATCTGCTTGCATTCCTCTCTTTCAGTATTTATCTTTATCTATCTAATATGAATCTTCATATCTTTATTTGTACATTGTTTACCTTTCACGATTAATCTGAGATTAGAGTGCAGTTCAATTGTTTTTTTTCTAGATACTACCTCTTTGCTTCCCCTTTAATTCTTGGCAATCTTTCCATCAGTTTAAAAAGCAACCCGACTTTCCAATGTATTCTTAAAGCACATAAAATCTTACTATTTGCTTTGGATGTTGTTTTTAAACTCTTCCATAGAAAGAAATACCCTGTGACTCCAAACAGTTTATTTTTAAGGTATTTAAAGGGTTATTAGTTAAATGTGAAAGATAACCAATAATTAATATTGGAATTATAGATTTAACATAAAGGGGGGGGGTATAAACTTATATAAATCATTTAGGTTTTCTTTTTTTGATTGGATTTCAAATTGTATTATTTTTCTAATCCTATAAGATAAGGCTTCATAATTTGTGTATAGAGTTCTCAGACAGTTCTCTTTTTCTTTATTGTTATTTCCACAATGTTTTGACTGATGAACTCTTCAGCCTTCATCAAGTGATTAGACTTGGGGACATTTATGTTGCAATCAAGCATTCACAGAACTTTGGACTCAACCTTTCAGGTTGCTTTTTAAAATATAACTGGATGGAGTTGTTAAGTCTTTGAAATGTATTCTTAGTTATTAATGATTGAAACTCTCACCATTAAATGATTTTTCACTTAGATCATTAAAAAACTCACATACTTATCACTTGCACCATGGGCCCTAGATAAAATATTTGAAAAATTGTTTACATCAATGTTTTATTTTTTGTTTTAAAAAACATCAATCACTGCATGTATTCTTGTATTGAATTCCATGATTTTACTTAAAAATAATTATCAAGAAATGAGACAAATAAGCTTAATATATATAAGTTATTTCTCTCTAGTGGTAAACAGAATCAACCAGAAAATGGCGACATTTTGAGATAACTTCATATTTTCCAATTTTTCTAGAGAAAATTTGGAGTCATATCACCTGAGAGAGTGTAATAACATATATCAACAGGGGCAATTACAGTCAAATTGCTTAATGAATACAATATAAGTGGAAATATTTCGATTAATCAAAGTTGAATTTCTATTTGAAAATGATAAAAATAGAAATATCAGAATGTTTCAACGAAAGCAACAGAAAATACTTACTAAATAATAATAAAAAGACACAAAATACTAGTGATTTTGAATATATAAGGAAATCATTGAAATTCAAAAGAAATGACACCTTTTCTATAAAAACTAGCAGGCGATAAAACAATAAAACTACTTCTGTTCATTTTTTTATAAAGAGCTTATAAAAATTCATATGATAAAAAAATATATTTTGACAGTAATGAACAATTATGTTATTATCAGAATTCTTCCTATCCAGTAATGTCCAGATTTACAATTTCTAATTATTGATGTCAAATAAGAATTTTTAGGAAATAATAATTAAAGAAGAGAGAAAAAAAAATTAGTCTCATAACTTTTTAGAGGAATCTATACTATAATTCATGAAACTTCCATTTCACAGACATCTTACATGATAAAAATGTTTTCTTGAAAAATCGAAAAAAAAGAAAAGACAACAGGACATGATAAAAGTCAAACAAGTCATCTATGTGAAGGATAGAATGTGAAAAATCACACATCCAGATATAATATGCTGAAAGGGAAGCAGGAAACAGCTGGAAATTTTATAAAACGGAAGGATGAAGATAAAATCGAAAAGAAAAGAATGAACACTCACATGGAATACATAATACTGATACAAGAATATTAATTATTAAGAGGTGATAAATTATTTTCCATCTTCAACAAAAGACATTGACTGCCCAGTCATTTTTGTTTGTACAAAATAAGAACTTATTGTTTAAAAATGAAGTGCTGTGCTTCAAAGTGTTATGTCATGTATGATAACACTTTTACTCTGGGATTAACTCTTTAGAGAATGATTTGAACTCTTGTGATATCATTTACAATCACCTTGGAGATTAAGGTGTCATGTCATCAGAATTGATTAGCAAATGGAATTATATAAGAGATTCACAATTGCTCATAGGGGAATACATGAAGAATTGTTCAAAATTTCATAAATACTAACTTATACAAGATGTATATATGCATTTGCTAATAATTAACTTTTATATAAATTCAGTGAAATTGGAGGTGTCTAGGAAATTTTATGAATTTAGTGCTAATACATTAGGTTAAATTATTTTCATAGTAAGCATATATTAACAAAGAATTTCTCTTGTATTTAAAAGATGAAATTATCATAATTATTCTCAAGAGTATCAAGTTGATAAAAAACACACCTCTGAAATGTCTGACATGTTTTGGTTGACAGTATTTATCTTAAAAGCATGCCAACCTTCACAGCCACCAGATAGTGGGAAAAATTATCTAAGAGTATCTTTCATTTTAATGACAAATTTCAAAACAACATTCATTCGGCTATCTAATCAATAGCTGTAGAAGAACTGAGTAGTTATAATTTCTCAGTAGGTATTGACAGCTTTAATCAAATTTAAAGAAAACGAGGTAGTCTTTGAATTACTGAAGATAAAAACTATATCCTTCAAACCTTTTCTCTAATACATAAATACATCTAGAGTAAATTCTTTTTTGAAGCTTTGAGAAACAAGAGCCTATTATACTGTATTAATTCAATGTTTATGAAATAAAAGAAATCTTGTTTTAGACATATGACACATAAGTTGGCAAAAAACAGTATGCAAAAGCAACTCAAGCAAATAAGCACAGTTACGCAGATACAAAATATTTTTTTTTTATAGAAGTAAAAATCAAGTTTACAAAATATGATAAAGTAGGAAGTAACCATAAGCAGCAGTTTGATCATAGTGACATATGCTTACATATTTAAATTCATTTCAAAATACTGCAAGATGCTTCATTCTTTATTCATAACTAGTGCTGTTTACTTAATTGTTATGGAATAATCAATCAATCTTAAAAAGCAAGAAAGATAAGATAAAAATCAAATTGCTTCTAGTCATGAGATAGGAAGAATTCTGATAATAACATAGCATAAGCTCACCTAGAATAATCTATAACAGACTTATAAACTGAAGAGTCATATTTAAACTGAAAAATCAATGGAGTCAATTCTGCCAACCAGTTTTGGCAGATTGTGGATGAAGAAAAA
Organism: Xipholeptos notoides; assembly: GCA_036873565.1. NCBI lineage: Eukaryota > Metazoa > Mollusca > Cephalopoda > Idiosepiidae > Xipholeptos > Xipholeptos notoides. The sequence continues at coordinate 4,266 of JAYKTE010715854.1, forward strand.
CAGGGAAAAATATCATTAAAGCATATGTTTGTTCTCACTGGCAACAGTGAATCAAAGATAAAAGAATTCCAAAGTGTTAAATATAAATATAGTCCAATCTATGTCGGAGTATAGAAATGTTGCAGATAGTTTTGATTTAAGACATTTAACACTCCAGCTATCTCCACCACTCGATTATAATAGATGGTCACTATTCTACATATTAATCAAACTGCTTAAGTTTATTGAACAAAAAAGAATAAGTTTTTCTATCATTACTGGTTCATAAAACCATATTGTAGGAAGTAAATAACACTTTTTGAGATTATCTTAGGGATGATTGAAACAGTCAAACACTTAAAATCTTCTAATATGTTTAAGATTATTTCATGAAAAGTAATTTGCATACCACTTCATTAAATCTGGTTGCACTAAAAATTCAGACAATAATCTGTAATTTAAATTTGAAAGAACTTATGACAAATCAATTAAAAAATAATTTGTTTTATTTTTATAGAATAGAAAATTATTTTCAGTGCATTTTAAATCTATATGCATAAGTATTTTAAAAATCTAGGGAAATTCTGTAATGTAGTGGTGAGAATCAGAACTCTGAAATTATAATATATTACAGAATGAAGTGTTTTATAATTATTTTTTTAGTAAAAAGGGCATGAAACATCATGTAGCTTTTTCAGGAATTAGTTGACAGAGCAAAATCTTTCAAAACTTAACAAATCTACTACTACTACAAAAGTGCCCTCTTGTGTGTGTGTGTGTGTGTGTGTGTGTGTGTGTGTGTGTGTGTGTGTGTGTGTGTCTATGTGAGTCTTTATGAGGAACAGTCTATAAAATTCTACCAAACTAGTTTGCCAATGTTTGGCCAAGAGACTTGAAACTTGATATATGGAGTATTCAGACCTATAGAACAAATTCAATTTGTTTTGAGCTGAAAAAATATTTGCTAAGGAGTCAAACTTGAAAATTTGGATTGATGCAGGCCCATGGCATCTACTGTGTGAACATTAGGGTGTCAATATAACCACAGTTTACTGAAATGATTTTTGGCCTTCAAAAAAATTATCCAGTTTTTTTTAGAAAGAAAAAATAAACTTTGAATTGCAATGAATATGAATCAAAATCAAAACGAGCACAAAAAGAACATCAAATCAACTACTGAGCAAGGCCAGGAGATTTTTCTGTCAGTAAACTTTGATGTCTATCAAAATTAATCACAATATTCAAAAAACCTTATCAGGATTTGAAAGCATATGAAGACAATGGCTATTGGTAATAAAAACTGTGACATCCCTACGCTAATGTTTTCTCCATTATACTTTGCAACAAATCTTCACCATGCTTGTATAGATCCTAATTTTCAAATTTATCTATCTTTTTACATACTCACCACCATTTTCAATGCACTTTTGCTAGTGATGAATGATGGTCATGATGCATTAGTTGTAAAAGTCAGCGCCTGCTGAAGCTGTCGATTTTTTACAGCTGCAATTATGGCATTTTTGTCTTGAAATCCAGGAAGATGATGCCCTTCGTGTCCCAGTGGCTGCACATCATTGCAGATGCCAGAGTCTTGAACCTCTTTCCTGGGGAGCATGAGTGGTCCGATTCCATCGACTGCCATTTGGACTCCAGCTCATAGTGATGACACCATGTCTTATTCTCAGTGATAATGCCACTCATGAATTTGTCACCTTTGGCTTCATACTGATTCAATCCTGACAGATATCCCATTGGTGGTCCTTTTGGTCCTGCATCAGCATTCAAGGAGTATTAGTCCTAATCTGAATGTTATGGAACATCTGGGGCTTCAACTTATGTATTATAATTGCAAACCCCAAGAGCTTATCTGCTATTACAAGTGGACTTTCCTGCAACAATATGAGTGTTTATAATTGATCACTACAATCTTGAAGAAATTCCATTAATTTTTGAAGAAATGGGCATCTCTATATTTGATTTATCATGATACTGTTAGTTTTTTAATAGTGTTAAAAATAATATGATAAATTAAAAGTTTCATATTTTTCAATTTGAAAGCAAACATTTTTTATATGAACAAGTAATATAAAAAAATTTAGTGCCAAATTGAATAGATTTTTCTTTATATTATGGCTAAATATTTTGTCTCCAACAAACTTGTTTCATAATGCAAAGTTTAAGATTGTATTATTAGTAAATAGACCACCACAAGCAATTATTCTTCTTATAAATTTTCTTTAACTATCAAGTTGCTATGAATTACTTTATGATTGGCAATTTCTATCAATGAATCTTCCGATTCAATTCAAATAGTGAATATGATCTGTAGAGAAAACTCATTGTGCTGACATAGATCAGATTAATTGCTCTTCTTTTCTATATTTTAGTTGGATTTCTGTAATGATAATATAGAACTATAACATAATGGTTGTGTATTTAGAAGTGTATCATTCATGAAAAATACACTAATATCCACTAAACATTTTTAAAATTAATTTCCCTGTTTGATCACTTGATATAGCAATGAATATCTATAGTGTAAAGAGACTTTAATGACACGTATATTGCTTTCAATGATTGGATTTAAATTTAAATGGAGATTTTTTAATAAAGAATCCCTAAAGTAGGGTCCATAAGAATTGTTTATATAGTAATTCACAGAACTGCCTATGTATGTACCCTCTGGCAGTTTGCTCATTATTTCAGCAATCAAACATGAGACATTTGCAATTCAGTTAAGAAAGTGGTTTCTATATGTTGATTTATTCTAAAATGAGTTAATTTTTATTAATCTACAAAATTGCCTAATCATTATATTCTGTATAAATGTTGTTAAATGAAGAAAAACTAAACAGTAGTATTTCTGTAAAGACTGATATTCTTGTTTGATTGATTAAATAAATACTTGATGACTATTCAAATATTTAATTAATAAATGCCTTGTTTCCTGCATATTCAGAGAAGAAATGTGATTTTGACAAGTTTGGGTTAAGTTTCTTTGTTTTAAAACAAATTAACCTCTGTGGCTATTTATTACCAGAACTGGTTTTAGGAAGAAATGTTGATTCTTATAAATGAAAGCTAGAGGAGTAGTATTGAACTGTTTAATCTAGAGCTAATGAGAAAGAAAAGACCCATATGTTTTCCAATATTATTATACGATGTGTGAATGTCATAGACTAACTTGAAATTGAATCAGTTCCAAAGACAATCTAATATGAAGTAAGACACTTTATTATTATAAGTATAGTATTTATTCAGAAAAATTACCAATATTATATTTGAAACAGTTCTTATCTGGACTACACAGCCTTTTTAAGTATGGGTTTATTCCAAAATATTTCAAAGAAGGCACTTTCTTCTGAATGATTGAGTATCAAAAAGTAGCTTTTATTGTGTTTTTTATGAAGAAAATTACAAAATATGTGCAATAAAAATGGAATAACTCTAATAACTATAATAATAGTGTCAATTCCAGTAACAATGTGAAGTTCATGGGAGAAATTAGTATCTCGGTGAATTTACTTCTTATTCATTTGTAGCTGTATGAAGGACACAACCTCAGGATATGTTTATGATGAATATATAAGGGCAGAGAATAAATTATAAAGATTATTGAAAATATTCCCTCTGGATGATCTTTTATCCTAATTTGTCCTTTAATTAGGTATTCTGACAAGTACATTTTTAAAATTTACATCCATTAACATTTTTGCATTTACAATACAACTGAAATGCATAACCATATACATATATCTGTGTGTACTTGAAGGTACATAAATCATTCTTAAATGTCACTTTGATAGAAATTACTCATGGCCAGATTATACTGTATCTTTTTGCAGTTGAAATAAAGATAAATAATATTAGTAACTACAAATTTAACATATTACATGGCTTGAATAAAACTAGTGTTTCTGATACAAACACAAAGGAAAGTATCATTTTCTAGCATATTTATCTACAACTATAAATGATTATGATTGTTATTTATAAATTATATTTTAGCAAAGTTAAAAACTCTACATTCGAGTATAATCAAAAGACTTTTCTGTAGTTTTACTTTTAATATTGTTCTCATAAGATAACAGAAAAAATGTTAATGATAATAAGAAATACTACAAAATATTAATTATTAAAAAAAGATTCTTATTCTTTTGAAAAACTATCTATGTATCTATCTATCTATCTATCTATCTTAAAAAGTGAAATTGCCTGTTTGTCTGTCTGCCTGTCTGTGTGTGTACATTTCTCTACCAAACTTCTCCTTCAATTTTCGGCCTACCGACTTCAAATTTGACATTAGGCAAAAACTTTTTAATTGTCTCTGGCCCAGGAATTTACATGGTAAGAGGTCAAAGTTAAAATATTTGACCTTTGCACTTCCTACCAAACTACTCCGCCAATTTTGGGTCTAAACACTTTAAATTTTAGACATAGGTTACTTTAATTAGCTTTGAGCCAGATAAAATAATTGCTAAGGGGTCAAAATTAGGGTCAAAGTTGAAAGATTTTACCTTTGTGGCCTCTATAAAGTATTCCACATGTAAACACTTAAAATTTTAGATATAGGTTACATCAATATGGGAAAAGCTTTTTTATTTGCTTTGAGCTGGCGCATCTGATATATAGATACAATAAAATTTATGTAACTGTAAAGTTATGTAACTGTTAATCGAGGCAACACCAGGCTAATCTGATAGTATATCTATAAAAGTGAAATTGTCTGTCTGTGTGTTTGTGTCTGTATACATTTCCCTACCAAACTTTTCCATCAATTTACAGCCTACAGACTTGAGATTTGACATTAGGGGCATTCAGATATGGGGAAAACTCTTTAATTGGTTTTGACTCAGTAATTTGCCCGGTCAGGGTTCAAAGTTCAAAGATTTTACTTTTGCACTTCCTACCAAATTACTCCAATTTTGGGTCTAAAAACTTGAAATCTTAGATATAGGTTATATGCACATGGGGAAAACTTTTTAATTGGTTTTGAGCCAGAAAAAATCACTGCTAAAAAAAAATTTTGACCTTTGTGATCTCTGCCAAACTACTCTGCCAGTAAGCACTTGAAAGTTTAGATATAAGCTACATGGACCTGGGGAAAGCTTTGAAATTTGCTTTGAGCCAGAGAAATATTTGTTAAGGGGTCAAAATTGGGATCAAAGTTTAAACTTTTTAATCCTAAACCTGGGCAATGCCGGGTGCATCTGATATATAGATTCAATAAGTTCTTTAAAGTTATGTAACTGTTAATCCAGCAGTCCAGCACCCAGGCAATTTAATCTGCTAGTAATTTGATAATTAAAAAATTGATAGTATTAGCTTTTGATGAAAAATAAAATTAATATATGCATAATTAAAGGAGCTTTCCACTATTGTAATTCAAGTTTCCCTATTTGATAAACCAGCTATGATTTAGCCCTTTCTTTTATTTTCAGATGTTCCACATATGATAAAATTTATTTCTTTTTACTTTAAGTTGTTAAAGATATATTTTTAAAATATATGATTTTTACTTGTCCACTTGATATTTGTACATCTTCTACCAATAATGAAATATATATTTGCAAAAATATTTAAACTTTTACTTTTCTCAATTTTTAAGATATGTTTTACCTATGTAAAAGGTTCAAGTGTAATTTAAAAAGCTTAAAACATTAATCAAAAAGTAAATTTTGTTATTACTTTTATACTCTTAGTATTAAAAAGTTTAAAATAGGTTTCAGTAATTTTGAAAATTCATTCTGAATGAAGGCTAAGATTTCACAACATTAATCTAAATATTCTATGTATATGTAAGCATACCATTTATAAAATTTCATTAGGCACCATTATTTGATGAGTAACTAAATGAGCTATTTCAAAAATAGAATGAGTTTTGTGAATTCATTCAAAGTCATGTTTAGCTATATTCACTTTGTGATCACTATTCAGATTGTCCTTTTATCAAATTTAGCAAGCTCTTAACTTGCAGATTTAGTACAAAAGATTCTTCTACCAATAAAGGATTCCTGGCACATGACAAGGGTATCAATATAATGGGTCTAGATGGCTCTAAGGCAGATATTTTGACATCAGGATTCACTAAAGAAACAAGGTGCAATTTAGTGATTCTTTTGCCTATGGATAGAATGAACTGAGAGGGCCAAATACAACACTTTAAAGAGGAAAAGGAAGTAACCAGTTAGTCTGTTGGTGATTGTTACCTCACTAAAACTATATACACCTATTGATTAGCACTCAGTCATTGGCACACTTCGAAATTGACCACTTTCCAAAATTGAGGAGTTGACTATAAAAAATACAGCCCTTGGCTCTAGTGACTAACATTCTTAACCTTTTTCTCTTTATTTGCACAATGAACATGATCAACTCAATTCAGTAAGTTTATTAATTTAAGATACAGATTAACAATTGCTAATAGATTTAAGACATGCTTCCTGATTGTAAATTAAACCCTGATTATCAAGAGATGATCTTAAAGCTTTAAAAAGTTTCAGGGAGGACATAATTGTGTTTAGAGATGATAAAAAAAGAGGAATGAAAAGTTGTTCGAAAAATCCTTCATTTGATTTATTGGTTACAAAAGAGAATTGTATGCACTTTGCTGAGAATATACAAACCAACTATACTCAAACATACAATTCTTATATGACAACAATAAAAAAAAATTCAAAATGGATGAAATAGAATAAGTGAATGAGTTTTTTTATCAACAGAAATTTATCTAATAATCTATATTTTTTATAAAACACTAGCAGATTGACCCGGCGTTACCCAGTTGCTGGATTATCCTTACATAACTTAAAAGTTTTATTGAATCTATGTATCAGATGCACCCGGTGTTGCTTGGATTTGGGATTAAACAGTTTAAAATCTTACACCAATTTTGACCCCTTAACAGTATTTTTCAGGCTCAAAGCCAAAAAAAAGTTTTCCCCAGACCCAAGTAACCTATATGAAATATTTCAAGTGTTTAGTCCCAAAATTGGAAAAGTAGTTTGGTAGAGAGTGCAATTATTATTATTGAATTAATTTGATAAAATAAATAATCAAGATTTAATCAAATTAAACAAAAATAAATAACATAAACATAAATGGGAGAAATATTTTAAAAAATGAAGCTTTTCTTTAATTTTTTTAATTATTTTTTTAATGCCTCAATCATTTTATTTACCGTTTGTTTAATTATTTAATTTTTAAAAGGAAATAATCAAAATTTAGTTAAATATAAAAACAAATATTTAAATAAATGAGAAAATCTTTTGGTAAAGGTAGTCTACAACACCAATTAAACACTTTGTTTACCAACTCTTGCCAACTCAACATTCACCTTTAAAATTAATTTAATTATCCTTTTTTATTTACAAGCTATAGGATTGAAACAATAATAATTTCATCTCTGACTCGTTTTAATTTTTTTTTCTTTAATTTAAAAAATGAAACCCAGCAAATTATGTTTATTGTTTAAAAAAAATTTAAAAGAGAGAAAATAAATTTTTCAAAAATTTCTTTTACTGAAGAAATGAAAAAAATGATTTAAGAAATAGAAATAGAAAAAATTACTATAGATTAAAATAGAAAATAATATAGATGACAATTTTTTTATTTTGGATGAAAAAAAAAGTGATTTAATCAAAATTCTTTTTAGCGTTACGTCATAAATAACCATGTCACAGGATTGGTTTTTCTTTTGCTAGCAACATCTTGAAAATTAAAAAAAATGGCTTTAGCAATTATAGATAAATTAATAATGAATGTTTCGATTATCGATTTTTAATAAATATTGGGGGTATTATGATAAAAAACCTACTCTAAAATATTCCCAGATAAATGGATCTGTTCAGACATTTCGGAGTCTATAGGGAACAAACACACACACACACAGACAAAGTTCTATTTATATAATAGTAGAGATTATTAATATAATGAAACTGTAATTGTTTACTCAAAATGCAAATGCCAAGAAAATTTGTTCATTAAGTTCTATTTTTTGCCCATATTAAAGAGGTGTTTTTAATAAAAAATATAATTAAATGCAGGAACAAATCACTGATTATATTTTATATCTATTATAATTAAGTTGAATTCCTGTCTGTTTGATTGATTGTTTGATTAGTATATATAAAAGGCACACTGTTTCACAATTTAATTTTCTTACTAAAACAGATTTTTTCTGAATTTATATGACACCTTTATATTCCCTCATGTCTATATATATACTACTTATTCAAAGGAAATATACATTTAAAGGTCACCTAATTTACATATTTCATTAAAGAAAGTCTATTTTAATAATTAGCTCCGTTATTAATGGTTTTTAGTAATAGAATTGTTTTAATATTTGTGTAACACATTGCTCTGTTTAAGAATATAATTTAAAGTTTATTTATGTGTTTGGTTTACTTTAATTTTAATTTTTTTATAGTGATGAAAAAGAAGATTTTTTCAAAACTATAGCAAAATAATTCATATTTCAAAATGATCACAAACGGAACAAAGAACCCTCTGAGCAAAATTGAACAATGTGTTTAGTTGTATGTAAAATCAACAACACAACTTCTTGAAATTCAAATTCTGATGACAAAGAAAAATTCTTATTTTTTAAAACAAGAAAACACTTGGATCTTTTTCATTTATATATTTTTATAATATATAGTTTGGAAAAAAAATTGGGGTAATGATAACATTTTTTGTTAGAAAAAATCAGTTTTATTGACATATTTTTTGTAGGAAAATAATAGTGCGGTTTAATATTATAACCAGGATCACAATAAGTTTATTGCATACTAGAAATACGGACAAATAGTCTCATGCCATTTAACTGATTTAAAACAATGAAAAGTTATGATTTTGATAAAAAATATGCTATAATACTTATTGATATTTGTTTATATGGTTATCTATCCATTCACATCGTTATAAAACAGCTAACAAAACAATAGGGCTTAGTAACCAATACAAATAATATGAAACACAGAATCATAACTACAGTTTTAAACAGAAAAAAAGTTTGCCAACTGAATCCTTATACAAATATGTCAAATAAGATTAATAGAGATCAAAATTATATTCACTGATTATTCCAAGAACAATTTCTACCTGTACAAAGCAGGACATTGTTATTATATATATTTGCACACTAAATTGGTACTTGATTAGAGAAGAATCAATTGTGGTGACTAATTTCTGATTCAGGGACTTAGCTTGTCATACATATGATTTGTGAATTGTGCATCTACTAATTTTGCAATTTCTTAGTGTGGCAGGAAATTAACCTCTCATTTAAAGATAAGATGGCCTTGTATAAAAAGAAATTAGTCATTGATGGGACACAAAAATCACAGTCCAGTTTCTAAGGAAGACACTCATAAGTAAGACATGAGTATAACATCATTGACCTCTGATCTCTGGAAATGCTTGTTATAGATGAAATCCCATTCATTAAGTTCTTCCTTCAGTCATTGTTTGCAAGTAGAGAACAATAAATATTAAAACGAATAAGTAAATACTTTTTCTTATTAGATACTAGTATTTTGTACGGTGAATTTAAATGTCTGGAGTGTTTGAAAACAGTAGCTGACATATAAAAACACACAGCAATAATAAGCAATATAATGTGAATTTATTTATACATTTTTATTATCTGTCAAGCAAAAAATTCAGTTCATTATTTAAAAAAGAGAAAATTAATCTTATTCTATTGAATTGATAAAATCTATTTCAATAAATCTTTAGAGCAGCTGATTTGAGATTTGATAATAAAAATAATTTTGCTGTATACATTTTCCCAAATACATTCAGAATAAGTATTTATTGATACAAATACCAGGTGACAATCATTTGGTAGTAGCAAGTTCAATTTTTACCATAACTGGAAGAAATCCTTAACATAGATTAAAACTAATACCTGATTATAGTTACCAGATGAGGCTAATTTCCTTCCATTGGTTGAATAGAGCATTAATGGAGATTTACAATTTCAACAAATGATAGTTGCAGGTAGCTGCAGGATACATAGTCCAACATTATTTAGTATATATCAGCACAGAGGAGAATAAAAGTTCAAATAATGAAAGTAATGATTATTATCAACTAGCATTTTTTTAACCAGCGTTGCCCGGGTATCTAAAGGCAATGTCTGATTATAAAGCTTTTCTTGTAAAAGCAACATAATTTAGTTCACTACATGGATAATATTTGGAACTGGTTTTCATTTTATTGATAGTATCCATGAAAGTAGTCAACATGTAAATTTTTACCAAAATTTTTCAATAAAATCGAATAAGAGAGATTCCTGCAATCTAAGACACTTAGAGAGAGAAAAGAAGGAATGAGAGAGAGAGAGAGAAAGAGAAAGAGGGGGAGATAAATAAAACGGCAATTATAAAAATATGATAAAACAATTGCCATCACTGCAAATAAGTTATGTACAAAAAGAAATTTTGAAATTTATTAAAAAAACAAATTAGGATAGAAATCCGGTGGACATTAAGTCAGTGCCCAATTTTCAATTAAAATATCATGTAAAAATTTTTTTTGGGACAAACCCTATTTTTGTCTAATTTGTACAAGAATGTGATCATAAAGTGGGGGATCAGTTTCTATAACCATACAATAGAAAAATGAATCCCCACTTAATGTCCGGGTCTAAATTTCAAATTTAATGAAATCTCACTGTGACGGTATTAGGGTCGTATACAGATCGTATATCTGAAAATTTTATGAATATGCATCAAAAACAAATGCCGAATGCAAGAAAAAGGTGAAAAAACATAAAAAACACTGAAAAAAGGCCAAAATATCGGCCAAATCAGAAAATGCGATTTGCCATTCTGCGTCTTGATCAAAATCTCAGAAGTTGGTTGAGATCGTTTTGGAAGAGTTACAGGTAGCGTCTGACATTACTGGGAAATCTTATTGCCGATCAATTGGAAAAAGTGGGCAAAATAAACCCTGACTTGATGTCCATGTGCCAAATCGGCATAAAATGATACAAAACTTAGCCTACACCACTCCCAGATATATAGATTAACGTGTAAAATTTCAAGAAAATTTGTGCAGCCATTTCGGAGTCTATACAGAACGAACACACACACAGAGAAAAACTTCCATTTATATAATAGGGGAGATATTAAATTTTATCTTAAAAAATTTGACAAAAATAAATTACTGAAGTGATCTTTTTTAAACTACATATAGGGGAACAATGGCCAAAATATCAAAATATGTGGAGTCAATCTAAGACGTATGGTGTAGTTGTCCTAGGAGTTGGTTTATACAAATTCTAAGTTACATTCATCTGAAGTTAAAGGTTCAAGCCTGACTGTAGGTAAAAATAAATAAATAAAGAATAGCTAATATAATCACACTAACAAGATGTGGACAGATTACTCCTGTAAAATAAATGAAGGATTAAGTTTGCAGTTCCAAGACAGCTTTTGAGTTTGACACAGGTAAAACTTAAAGAAGTCTTTAAAGCACATGAACCAAAATTTAGTGAAGATGAAACTAAGGATGAGAGTAGATGTCCTAATAACTTGAATGAAGATAATATAGTATTAAAATTTTGTAGCAAAATTTTAACTGAATTCCAAAGAATATACATTATTAAAAAACATACTTTAAATAATTAAAATAAATTATTTTAAAATAGATTTCTAGCCTACCAAACAAAGACTCTCACACTAATTCTCAATATATGGACTAATACCTTTGTAAAAGCATGAATCGCCACATTCCTTCCAGCTATGGATTAAATAGTGCATATTGTGTTATTCAAAAAACTACTTGTTGACAAAAAGAACGTTTATCAAAAAATGATTGTTCTCTGCATTAAATGCTCTAAAATAAAACAAACAAGCTAATTCTTATCTCTCATTTGAAAGATAATTTTCTTTTACAATAAAGGAGATTTAACATTTCAACATTGTGGTGCCACTAGTTGTAAATTATTTTCAAATTAAAATAACATATAACATGATCAAAACAAAAAGGTAAAATATTCATGTGTTTTTATCTCTATTGGTAAAAATTGTAAGTTCTTTCTATATAATTATTATTCATAATCACCTCAAAAGGGACATCATTTCCCTTGACTCTCTAAATGTCATAATTTAAACCTGACTTTTTGCTTTCTGCCACATACTATAGCTTTTTAAAATTACTCAAGTAGTATTTTTTTAACAACCACCCCTATAGTTCCAGAGTTTTTGCTTGTCTCCTCTATGGTTTCATACTACTTATAAAATAAATATTGTGCACATGGCATATGGCTTCCATAGTATCCACTAATCTGATTCTACTTTGCCAATGAATAATAAAAAAAATTACACTTGCTGCTGCTAACAAAGTTGCAGAAATGAGCTTATAGTTGGTGGAACAACCATATAGGGAGTGACTCACTATGAGCTACTGCCCAGTGCCCATACCACTAGCCTATACAATTGGTCAGATGTAGAGCTTTTATAATAAAGCTATAGGTTTTGCTTCAACCACAAGGCAGGGCCTTCTAATTATTCTGGCAGAGATGATCTAAATGACTTTAATATCCTGCCCAGATCAACGAGTCGTTCCTCATATGGCAAGATTGCATAAGTCAGATTTGATACTAACTTTTCTTTCCTTCTGCACAAGAACTGATATTCAAATTTCAAAAATTTATGGACTAGAAATTCCTACTTTCAAGCCAGCAAGCAATGAGGGAATTAGATAAAATCCTCTTAGCCAATCAAACTCTTATGGTTGGGAGCTTTGAGTGGAAAAGGTCTCTGATGATGGGATACTGAGGTTTCTTCCCGCCTTTTACTGATAAACTGATCTGTGTCCCTTCTGTTTTTGCTTCTTACGACAAATACTGAGAGATAAGTTTCTTGATCCAAACAGATAGTCATAAATAAAGTCTATTGGTTATCTGATTCATATGTATTTGATTTCTTGAAAATATTAACAATAAACAAGAAATATATGAAACCTTTATTTCCTATATTCTGAAGGAAAAAGGAAACATATCTTTAAACTATCTGTCCATCAATCTAATTCTTACACTATATATATATATATATATATATATATACACACAGCCATACATACAGAAATATATGCATATATATATTTATATATGAGAAATATGTTAAAGATTTCTCATTTAGATATTTTTAGAAAGCTAGTATATTTTTGAATAGATTAGCTTCTAAATGTACAGATAATAATAATTTGAACAAATCCCAAGCCAAGACAGGTGTGGTTAAAAAGATAGTTATGACTAGCTCATATCTCTATAATACTAAAACTCTATCGAACTTGTTTGCTTGCTTGCTTTAAAGCCTCGTTT
>JAYKTE010716965.1:0-17577 GCA_036873565.1 Xipholeptos notoides
ATATTCCAATACCCAAAGAGGATCCGGCATTAAATGACCCAAGATGGTTGGTATGCCGTTAAACAAATCAATCAATCTTAAAGTTTGAGAAATATTAGAAGAAATCCTAGAGGGTATTGGCCAAGATGTTTTAATGATTACACTGAAGATGATAAAGTCTAAATAACTTGAATAAAAATACATGACCTATTAAGTTCAGTATAACAAGGAAACGTTTTTATTTTTCATTATGGTATTCTTTTCAATATTAAAACCTAGTTTTTAATATCTTCATTGTTTAAAAGATAAATGTGATATTTTTGCCATAATGGGACCTTATGAGGTATGAATGAAAAGATTTGGCTAAACCTTTTAATATATGGGGGAGAATTAAATTGGCCAATCACAAGATAGAGACCACAAAGATATTTCTATTTAAAGGCCTGATGCTTGTTGAATCTGCTCTTAATTGGATTTTACTGAGATACTAAAGGATTACTACCATTACTACTGCTGCTACTACTACTACTATTACCGATTGGATTATTAAACCTGCCGGATTCTATATTACTGGATTATTATTATTAAATCCCTTATTGTGAATTAACTTGTCCAATAATGGCTCTTGAACCAAGAGGTTATGGGCCCAGAAATCACTTGTATTTTGACGGAAACAAGTCAAAGTTTGAATTATGGCAAGTAAAATTTTGGGGTTACTTGTGAATCCAAAAGTTGCACAAAGTTATACAGATGGTCCCATAGGATTTTAATGGCCCCAAATTTGTTGAAAAGAATGCCACTGTTCACGGAATTAATTCAATGTTTAGATGGTATAAGCATATCTCTTGTAATGAGGCAATTGATGATGGCTGCAAAGCCATAAATATACTAAGAGAACATTATTTATCAAAAGGAAAGTCTAAAATGATATCCCTATACACAGAATTAACATCATTGAAACGTACACCCTTAATGTTCGCACAATTCAAGGTTGCATTACGACGTTATGAAGAAACTGAAAAAAGGATAAGGGAAAGCAAGGAATTCACAAATATCATGAAATTTAAAAATTCCCAACAGAGGCCAAATTTAAATCCAACTTACAAAAAATCTCCACCTCATAACAACCAAAATTTTACAAAAAACCCAAATTTTCCACCAAAAAAACACTAATAAATTAACAAAATATGCATTTGGAAGCACTGAAAAATCACACTAGTTTAGAATTTGATAATGATAAATGACATTCATAATCTTTATTCAAATTATTCAAACTTAGCCAATGTATTATTTTGGCTTTCTTTACATATTACTCAGGTCACCTTCATACCATATTTCCATGAACTGTGTATTTTTTTTGTGTTATTTATTGTGTTATCTTTGCAGTTGGGAGTAGAAGTCTAAATAACTTAAATAGAAACAATAATAAAAACTCTTATAAATTCCGACAATCGATAACCATAATGCATGATATATACTGTTAGTCAAAAAAAGAAAAGACAGATTGCAACAAAATCCTACTAATGCCACATAAGGTGGGTAAAATGATGAAGATCTCTTAATTACAGACCTCTTCCTTTGAGGCGTATCCAGGCTCCATATTTTGAAGTATTTGTAAGAATTCGAGATAATTATGTATGTTTTCTTTTGGATAAGATTCAATATCTACTAAAATGTTATTTTTCTTGCTTTAAACTTAAAAATAGTAATATTCATAATTGTGTCTAAAGGCTTTCCAATAACTTTCTGTAGCTTTCTCTTTAAGCTAAAATTAAGGAGAAAACATTTCATGCTAATCATTTTTTTTTCTTCCCATTTTTCAGGGTTCAGCTGACTCTTTCAAACCTGTGTTTCCTTCTGA
Source organism: Xipholeptos notoides (assembly GCA_036873565.1). Lineage (NCBI taxonomy): Eukaryota > Metazoa > Mollusca > Cephalopoda > Idiosepiidae > Xipholeptos > Xipholeptos notoides. The sequence goes on from JAYKTE010716965.1 coordinate 1,841, forward strand.
TGGAAACAGTGGTTACTATACACGGCTGAAGCCTCCCCCCTCACAGCAGTTGGTCTTTAACACTCTAGGCAATCAAATACACCCGGTTGTACAACATTCCAAAGCAGCTGATCCTTATTTCCAGAGATAGGAAACCTTACGATTATAATTGCACTTAAAATGATGATTACAATGAGGATGCGGTCTAATCAGCTGGATTTTAATGAACATTTAAAAGAAAAAAATGATGGGATCAGAGTTAACCCTTCCCCACCTTTTTTTTTTGTTTAAATTCCGAATCCTTTTGCTACCAAATGAACATTTCCTGATCTTGCCTGATAAAATTCTCAGAAGCATGTTGCATTAGAAATAAGGTATTCTCATAACAATGCAAAAAGCTTGAAGCAAAGTTTTCAAGTTTTTTGTAGTATACGTTCCCCCCCCCCTTTTTCTTTATTTATATCTTCTTGAAAATGTCTTATTTTATGCCAAATAATATTTTTCCATTTCAGTACAAGCCGTTTTTTAATTCCCTTTTGTTGGTGTTGTACTATTCCCTTTCTTTGGACACTAGTACCAACCAAAGTTTCCTAGACATCAGTACCAGCCTCAGTTTCCTTGGTTACAAATACAGGGTGGGCCAAAAGTAAGTATACAGTTATGAAAAGTAAAAAAGTCCAAAAAATTTAAAGAATGCTAAATTAATCATAGACAGAAACTGTTTAATCCCTTAACTGCTCAAAATGTCCTCTACCAACATTACAACATTCTTCATGCTAGTTTAAAACACACAGCATCTTCATACTTCCGATACTTCTTTGTTATTGATTTAAATTATTTGCCATTACTAAAATAGGTTAATAAAATAAATTATTTAAATAAGCTCAAAATTTAAAAACTTGCTTATTTACTAACAGCTAGTAAAATAAAAAGCATGAAACATATAAGAAGGTTTATATAAAGAAGCATATAAAAAAGTTTAATAACTGTATACCTACTTTTGGGCCACCTTGTACACTTTTATGCACCAAATTAAATATCAAGAGGCTCGCAAAATTGATAGAAATCGACATATAAAACACATTTGTTGATAGGAGATTAATATTCAATTTTGCCAATTTATCAAACAAGAAATCATGCTATGTAGTTGAAGTTAGCATTGAAATAATTGTAATTTCTCTTCTAGTTTCAAATACATGATTGGCAATGGCACCCAGGAAATGTTAGAGTATATATACGTATGTAACATAGTGGGGGTCAAGGGTGAAATTTAAGGAGAGGATTTCTTACTGAGAGAATTGGTCTTAGTCTGAACATGTAAGGATACAAAAGTTCTCATCAATGTTACTCATACATAAATACACTGTGATTATTTATTTGGAAGCTAAGGCCTTTTATTTATTCATTATCTATCAATTGCAAAAGAATAATTACTCCAATATATATGCAGTAAATTTTTTTTTTTAATGGCATATATCATCAATTAAAGTCTCTGAGACCTGGATTTACTATTCAGATATCTCGGACGATTGTCCTTACTTTGGTTGTTATATTTTTATTTTTATTTGATATTTTATAGTAATTTTTAAACTTCATAATTAGTTGATATTATGTTAAATTTCTATTGAGAAATCAATTGCTGACCAAGAAAAATATTTTGAAAAAAGAATTTAACATCTAGAAAATGAAAATAATTTTTTATTTAGGTGAAGTGATAGTATGGAAAAAATACCCATATTTAGAAAAAAATAAACTAAATCTGTATAAGCTGATAGTTTAACCAAGATGAGGACAATTTATATCTACATGCCAATATTGTAAAGGAAAAGAACAAAATGTTATACTGGAGATTTAGAGTTTTCCTGTTTGTAACCAAGACTCAATATTTGTTTTATACAGAAAGCAATTAACTATCTTAGTCACACGGGTATTTTTTAACACATATAAAAATAAGGGTAATTCAGATATAATTGAATTCAATAGAAATAGAAAACCCAATTGGCTCTGTATTAGCCCAAATTGTGTGACAAGTCTAGTTTTAAACAATATTCTCTTTAGATTATATTTTGAGTTTTGGTCACAGATTGTTAAAAACAATGATAAAAAAAGACTTTATCATGTCTTTTGCAGGAAATATTAATTATTTGTGCTCAGTGAAAAATGCATATATTTGCTAGTAAAACTAATGAAGATATTCTGCTTGACTAAATTTTCTTTAAAAAAAGAACTTTAAAAGAATATTATTGTCAGATTTTTGGATATGTGTGTGTTTCTGTATGTAATTTTATCTCTTCTGTGAATTACCTGTGCATATACAAACATACTCATAGACATTAGGAAAAAATATGATTTCAATTACACCTGTGATATTTTTTTCTTTTTCTTTCTTAAATTTCATGTGAAGACAACTGTAATATAAAAAAAAAATTCTTGTTTGTATTTGGGGAATTTCTTCTGTGCCTTAATAATTTTTAAAATCTCTTACAGGACAATCTGGTTATTAAAAAAATATCTCTCTTTCTTTCTCTCACACACACACACACATATATATATATATATAAAGACAGAAGAATTTGTTAGTTTTCTTTAAGATGTGTGATTCTAATAGTTGTAAGTTCATTCATTCAGATAGTTTTTGTAGACTGTTTAATGTTTTGCAAAGCAAGGTGTAGAACACACATATATATTCAATAGGGAGTAAGTTTAGTCATAACAGTTTAACTTTAAGGACTTCATCACGTTCATTCTTCTTTTCTATAAAAATTTATGTATACATGTGTGCCAAATGTCCATACTTGTGTGATATAGATATGAATGTGTATAATGTCTGTTTCTCTCGCAAATTTATGTTATTTATATATATATATATATATATATATTGTGTGTGTGTGTGTGTGTGTGTATTCATAGGCATCATATGTATATATGCAGTGATGTTGATAGATTGTTTTATAGAAATTAATAGGGAAGTCCACTTTGACCAATGGATAGGCAGTCAGACTTCGGAATTGTACTACACGAGTTAGTCCCAGTCATTCTATTTGCATTCATATTTGGACTAATATACTTGGAGAAGGTATGAATCCCCATATTCCCTCCAGCTATGGGCTAAATAGTGTATATTGTATTATTAAAAAAAAAAACTGTAAAAAAAAATGTTTACCAAAAATAGTTCTCAGCATTAAATGACCCAAAAGGTTGATATGCTGTAAAATACACAGAAAATAACATTCAATAATAACCATAGAATCTTCAACATATTCTGTTAAAAAACAAAACAAAATAAAATAATTTAAAAAAAAAACGCCTAAAAGAATATGTATAAAAAAACGCAAGGATAAAAATACATCATAAATTACAACAAAAAATAAACACGTAAGATCAAAGCACACTAAGAACTAACATATAACTGACAAAAAAATTATCAATCCTGAAGATGGTCATGGAGGACCGAAAACGTTTGGAAAGCTGGGGGACTACAAAAGAACACTAGACCCTAAGACAAAGGCCCTTGTTCGAAAACAAGAAAATAATGGAAAAGAAAATCCTAAAAAAAGAGGTTTAAAGTTCTCATTAAGAAAACTTGTATAATGAATGAAATTCTGCCTAAATACACCAAATTTGAAGGTTTTTTTATAAATTGTAGTGGTAAACCTCAATGCCCCAGAAAATATTTCTTGACAATTTTATTCAAAATTAATTTAAAATCTTCCTTAATCCTTAAAATCAACCAAACAAAATTATGAAAATAAAATCTTTTTATTTAAAATAAAAAAATGTTTATGCTTAATCAGAGTTCAATTTTGATACTAATTTAAACATTTTTTTTTAAAAACAACTTTTTCTAGAACATTTTTCTTTTTGACTAAATTTTATTATGTCATTAAAGTTGGTTAAACATCTTATAAAAAATGAATTCATAAGATTTCAATACTTTCTACTGTTCTTACTTTTGTTTCAGCAATGCTGTTAGGGGTATTTTTTTACTTTTACTTTATTCTCCTAGGGGAACGTTTTTTTACTTTTACTTTATTCACCTAGGGGAAGTCCACTTCAGACAGTGGATAGGCAGCTGGACTTTGAAATTGTAATAAGTGAGTGTGAATCCCAGTTGTTCCATTTGCATTCATAATTGGACTAATACATTTGGGAAAGGTATGACTCCTCCACAGTCCCTCCAGTTATTGATTAATTACTGCATATTGTATTATTAAAAAAAAAACTGTGTGAACAAAAGAACATATATCAAACTAATAGATTATATAGATCTAAACAAATACTTTATTTACAGCTAATCACTAATCAATTAAAACAATTTTTTGCAGAATTATGAAAAAACATGGCTTATTTTTTTATTAAAGAATAAATTTAAGACTATATTTACTAAAATCCTTACTCCTTCATGATTCAATTCTTCCCAAATAAAGAAGATAGCAATGTGATCGAGATGGTGTTGTACCTGTGTCTTAGTTTTTAATCAGATAATCAATAGTATTCCAAGGAATTTTTTCATTTATAAATGACCAGTCTTTAAATAATCATTCAACAAAAAATTAAATCAAAACCTATTTTATTAAGTACAACTAATAAAAGAAAGTTTTACTATAAAGATATTTTATATGTTTTAATTTTAATCACAGAATAACTTAGATTTATTCAGCATATATTGTAAACATGCAACGAATAAAATTAAAATTAAAGGAATTATATATTATAACTGTAAAGTATTTATCACTTTTTCCAGGGATGTTTATTTTTTATACTGACTTTATTGCTGGCTAAAAAGCTCTTTTTATTATAAAATCTATTAATTTTAGTTTTCCATTGAGGAAAATTTGAAGTGATCCATGGGAAATGCAGTTATGATTTTTTACTGATAAATTTCTATGCATTAGGAAGACAAGTATTTGTGTGTAGATATCATCATTCTTTTTCTGCATGTAATATATATATATGTGTGTATGAATAACTATGTGTGTATGTGTGTTGAATTTAAATATAATTATATATATATATATATATATCTCAATGGAAAGACAACAGTAAAATAATTTTTCTTTCTATCATTTATGTGCGTGTATATGTGTTTGTGTGTGTGTGTATATATATATATATATATAAACAAGTCTCATTTAAAAAGAACAATTCTGTCTATTTCTTTCATTTTTTTCCAATTTTTAGATGAGCATCTTTATAAAAGTGTTTTCAGACTTCTCTAATTCCATCTTCTTGGATGGATATATTGTATATTTTGCTTCATATTTTGATAGAGGTTTATATAAAGATGCTCATCAGAAAGTTGGGAAAAAATAGACAGAGGAATTCTGTTCTTTTTAATGAAACTTGTTTAAATAAAAGAATGCTGCCTAAATACACACATACATACATACATACACACACACACACACACACGTATGTATGTATGGAAATGTTTTAAAGTATCATACAAATTCTTATTTGTGAAAGACATTGTCCAAACTTACAAATAAAATATAAATATAAATAAGACTCTCCTTTAAGATTCTTTTTCTAACATATTTTATTCGCCTTAGAAAAATTATTCTTTTTTATAGTTACAAAAGTATATTTCAAAGTATGTTTTACTTTTATTTAAAAATCATAAAAACGATGAAAATAATAATCCAGGTAGGAACTTTTGAATTGAAAACAAAATCAAAATTTTTGTGGATATAAAATGTTGTGAATTTTACAATTTTTTTTTTTTTAAGCACTAAATGTTGTGTATCACAAATTTTACTAGAACCATTTCTCTACATTTTTATGAAAGGCATTGGAATTTTTATTAACATTTCAATGTTTTTTTTATTTTTGATTCATTCATTTTTTTTTTTGACCAATATTTTTGCTTATCATTGCTTAATTCCCACAAACAAATAATCTTGTAGTATTAATTTGAGTAGTCAATTTTTACTACTTTTTTTTCTTTTGAAAAATTGTTCCATTAAAAATTTGATTTATATTGGTGTTTTTTCTATACTAAGAATTTGAGTTAAAAGATTTGATTAAATAATTTTTGTTATCAGAAAAAACATTTTAATAATTTTTTTTTCTAAAAATCTCTTTTTATAGTAAAAATTGTTTTAACAGCAATTATTACATTCTTCCGTCAGTCTGCTTAAAAATTTTTTTAAATCAAATATGTTCAAATAATTTAATAAGTTTTCCATGTGTTACCTTTATTTTGTATTAGCATCTCTATCAAAAACATTATTGAAAACTCACTCTTTTTATCTGCTTTTATAATTTTACTCTTATTTCTTTGACAATAGAATCAGCTTACCCGAAAAGGAAAGGCTATATAAAACCTGTATGATTCAGATTTTTTCAATTTGAACATTCAATTGCTATATAATCCCTGCTTATATCTTAGGTGTGTGGCAGTTTAGGGAGGGGTTTAAGGCTTAAGTTATCTCATTTTTTACATTTAAAATGTGTTCTGCATGAATATATTTTGCCATGAGAGTTTAGATGTAGTTTTAATCACCCTGGTGTAATTCTGGTTTGACCATCTGAATATATTTTACAATATTCTGTATGGAAATTAAGAGGTACTTTTTAGGGATTGTGTATATTATTTCATCAGCAGATCTACCCAAAGATGCATGAAAACTATTTTAACAATAATTTTAATTTCTTCATTTTGACAGGATAAATAATGAACTATCTTTGTTTGGTTTGTGTTCTTCCTATTACTCAATTCTGTTTTAAACTATAGCTTAAAAGATATAATTTTCTTAATATTTATTTATATAAGAGAGAAAATAATCTCCTTCAGAATCTATTAAACCAGAACCCTCAGTTCAGTTCATAGATTAAATATTGGAACCTAACAATAAGAAGTCCACTTGGGACAGTGGGTAGACAGTTGGACTTTGGAATTGTAATACACGAGTTCAAATCCTAATCGACTATTTATGTTCATGGTTGATATGCTATAAAACAAAACAAGCAAACAAACTTTATTCCCCTAATACGTACCTTTTAGTTCATTTAATTAGTACTAACTTATGAATATAATGATATTGTCCTGTATTGTATCTGGAAAGAAGTTATATCTTACTTTTTTCTTTTTGAATTTTTAAAAATAGATCCTTCACGTTTTATTGTTCTCTTTCTTTCTCTCTGTCTCTATCCATATATATAATTTCGATTCTCTGGTCAAATGAAACAAAGTAGAAATAATTGAAAAAAATAATAAATAATTATAAATTAATGAACTATATAAATAATACTAGTGAAAATAAATAAATAGAATAGTGTATGTATGTATGTATGTATGTATATATATATATATATATATATATATAAAATGATGGTTCTATATCAAATAAAGTGAAATGGCTATATTTTCAAAACTACTAATATCATACAATAATTTAGAAAAGTGTCTTAATGGAATGAGAACTCAATTATAAATATTTGTATAATTACTTATAGATATGACATAGATTTAAATATAATGTCGGTCTACAGAGATTGACTCGAGTTGACCTCGCTAAATAAATTGCCTAATTGCAGCCTTAAAATGTATCGCATTGCCTGTATTTATTTAATTCCACATAACATTTTTTTATATTTATGATCTATAACCAATATTCTGTTATAAATTTAGTTTCAAATCTGATTTTCAGTTGAATACAACACTTTGGCCCATAGATGTATATTTTCAAAGTTTTAGCTGAAAAGTTTGCAACTTGACTGTCTTTGGACCAGAGACACCACTAATCACATATAACATAACTTGTTAAAATGGGGGTTCCACACATTCACCTTAATAGTTGTAAAAATATGGTTTACCATTTTTACAAAACCTAAAAATAAAAAAAATAATAAATCCTTGATTTTAGTTGAAAGAAAAAAAGAGAAAATTGATAACTTTTTTTTCTTTTTTCCTTTAAACTTAATTGTTTTATGTAAAGCTAAAATGTAAAGTTTTTTTTCATGCTTCTAAAATGTATAACTACTCCATTTTTTTTCTTTTCTATACATGACTACATAGAATTATGAATATATATTTTTTATTCAGTCATAAAGAAAACCTAAAATTGAGTAATTAAAACCACTTCATTTTTTAAACTTTAATAATATACTTCATATTTTTTTAAATAAAAGTTAGTTTTGTATAAAGCTAACTTAACAATAACAGAAATATACCTGTTCAGGGTTGAAATCTTTTAAATTAACTGTTTAAGCGTATAAATGAGGTCAAATGCCTTCCCGGAGAAAAGGCAAGTTTCAATAATAATTTACAAGATACAGTTGTAGTTCATAACATAGACGAGACGTCGGTGTAGTGTTGTTCTTTTCTGTTATGAGGAGCGTTTATATATGGTTGGTTTCTAAGGTAGGCAAGGAGGTCACGTGAGGTGACGGAGTCCTTTTATTCCTTTCTTTCCTCCTCTCCCATATTGTACGGGTACGATTTGGATTTTCAGAGTTGTTTGAGATTTTGTATAGCTGATTCATAATACATAATTTTCTTCCAAGAATTTTGGACGTCTTTGGATCCGTAACGGACGGACGACGCGTACTAATAATTCCATCGGGAGCTACTTCCAGGGGGGCCTCTTCGGTTGGATCCTTATGGTCTATATTGTCATCTTGTATGATTTCTGTGTCACTATAGTCTGATTCTGATTGTTCATCTATTGATGATTCGGATTCGATATGTATGGGGCTATCTATTTCGTTTTCACTTTCGGTCATATTTTGGTCGATGGTGTGGTAGTTAGGGTGTTGTTCAACCTTGATAATGTCAGACTTCTTTACTTTATACCTTTTCCCCCTAAACTGTTTATCTGTAAACTTTTGTACAGTACAATATTGATCTTCAACTTCCATTACCATATATTTGTTGCGAGCATTGGTTTTAACTCTATCTTGGTAGAGATAGACGATCTCCCCAACTTTGATATTGATGTTTACTTCTGTGGTTCTGGCTCGTCCCTTATATTTAGCTGATGGTTCATGTTTTTTTAACCTATTTCGGTGTTTCTCTTCATGTGTATATCTTTTATATTCTATTGGTAGTTTTTCTCCAGTGATTTGGTCTCTCATTGTCCAAATTTCTAGGGAAGAGTAGCCATTTTCTCTGATTCTGCTGTTCATATTAGAAATTATTATGGCTAATTCTGTATCTGTTATTGTGCCACCAGTTGGTTTTAATTTGCATAGTTCCGTATGAAATTCTGATATTGAACGTTCACTAATTGGGTTTTTGTTAATGTTCTTTATCTCTCCAACCTCTATTTTAATATGGAACGATTCTAGTGAACTGTCGGTGAGTAAGGCTTGAAATCCCGAAGCGCCATCGACTCTGATTTTTACTTCATCACCTGACGGGGGACGGAACCTCGATATGGTAGTGATTATGCCATCCTTTAGAGATTGGCTGCTTTCCGATAGTAAAAATGTTGCGTGTGTTAAGGAGGAAACATTTTCTCGAACCAATAATATGAGTTGTCCTTCACGTTTCACGACATCACTAGCGTACCAGGTTCCAATTTTATTAGGTGGTTTTGTTGACGATTGATTTTTGAATTGACTTGGTATCTGCTTTAGTGACATGCAAGTGTGGCAACTATCTACGGTACGGCTGATGGCTTTATCTGTATCCAGTGCATAGAATCCCATATTAAAGACTTGCTTTAACTGATGTTTACTGGCATGTTGAAGTTGTAAATATAGTGCGACTAAAAGTCCGTCTAGTACTCCTTGGGGAATGACGATTCTTTGTCTAGCAGGTCGTAAGGCTTCCTCCCGTATAACTATGATTAACCCATCTGCAGGGGCTGATGAGAGTTTACAATGTTGTAAATACCTTTTAATAGTGGTTAAACCTTTCTTCTTTTTAGATGGAGTTCTGCCATCGCGTAGTAGCCGATACACCTGTTGTAAGTCTGGACAGTCTTGTTGAGCTTGAATGCATGTATTACAAGTCATGTATGGGATGGGACAGTGGCCAGTTAGTATGTCTTTTACTGTGACTTCTCTTATTACGGATTCCTCTAGGGTATTGATGAATTTACAAATTTGACATTTTCCTTCGCAATGGATAGGATTTCGGCTGGCGTAATCTGATATATTATTTTTACCTGGTATATGGGATAATTTGACAGGATATCGAGATATGGTACCGAGGAACGTTGTGACTCTAGAGCTTGCGGAGAATGCGCCGCGTTGGAGTTTTTCATACGCTTGTACACAGGGGCGGCTATCTGTGAGTACTTCGGTGACGTGTTCTGATTGAATTATATATGGGCTGAAGTGCTTGATAGCTGAAGCTATGCCCAGAGCTTCTAACTCACAAGCTAGCCAACCTGCTTGGTTGGATGTTTTACGGGCGTTGAATAGACCTGCGAGGTGGGGTTTGTTTCCTCTTAATACGAAAAGGGATGCTGCTAAGCCGGCAGAAGTTGTAGCTGCGTCCGTGATTATCTGTAGTTGGTCCTCTCTTCTACGTAAGGTTAGAATTTTGGCTTGTTTAAGATGTTCTTTGGCTTTGAAGAATGCATCTTCCAGATCTGACGTCCATTTGATTCTGTCGTTTGATGACCCTATTGCGCAGACTTTATCTAGAGGTGTTAAAAAATCTGAATGCTTAGGTATGACCTTACTTAGGAACTTGTAAGATCCTATGAATGACCTCATTTCTTTGATGGTTTCGGGGAGATTACAGGCAGCCAAGGTATTTAGACGATGACTTGTAGCTTTGAGAGTTCCGTTGGTCCACTGCCAACCCAGGATTTCTGTCGATGTTGGACAGCAAACAGTTTTTGATGGGGATAACTTTAAGTTATTTTCATGTAATGTTTGTAATACTTCTTCCCATACATTGTTAAGTTCCATGGGTGTGTTGGCCCCGACATATAGGTCATCGTCCAATTTTACCACCGATCCTTTTATCATCAGATCGCCTAGGACTTTGGACATTAATTGTTCTAAAGCTGATTCAGAGCCTGGAAGACCCATCACTGCTCTGGTATAAACATATACACCACGGAATGGTGTACAGATGCCAACATATTTCATTGATGATTTGGCCAGGGGTATTTGAAAGTATGCTTGACTTAAATCAGTTTTAATGATGAATTTAAACTGAGCGATATGTCTTATGATATCATCAACTTTGGGCATGAGAGCAGGTTGTGGCTTGGTGTATTGGCTCAGTTCAGTGAACGCAGTCACTAACCGAAAGCCTCCTGAAGGTTTGGTTACAAGGAATGAAGGGCTTACATATTCTGCCGTGATGTTTATGTCTTCTGGGCGTACAAAGACACCTTGTTTGTATAGCTCATCAATCTTGGTTTGTAGTCGCTCCAGATTTGTCCGGTTATACATTGGAATGCGTCCCTTTCTTTGTGGTGGTAGGGATGTGGCTACATTAATCCTGTGTTGGAAATTTCCTGATCTTCCGTTGTAGCATCCTATTACCGGGGAAAATACATGATTATATTTCTTATTTGTTGTGAGAAATGTGTTCTTTTCTTCTTGGCGAAGGATGTTCGAGGGGTCTCCAGAAATTTCTGCTGTCTTGTCCGTTTGTTTGGAGGCAAGAATTATTGGAGTTGGGTTTAAAGTATCACAAGATGGGGTTAATTGGGTTGTGTGGCGTATCTGACATACTTGCTCATGGCGTTTGATGAGTACAGGTATGGTGGACTTATTGGTGAGTGTTATTTTATCATGTTCCGGTTTTACTAGCTCATATTGGACCCAGTCGTTCCGATTGTTAGTGCATCTGGGCTCCACTGAAATTATTTTATTCTGGTATTCAGGTGGTATCAATAAGGTAATGTCGGAATCAGGTAGTAAGCAGGTTTGTCGTGGGACGCGTAATATAGTTGCTGCTTTGACATTAGCGCATCTTTTTATGTTGAAGTATTTAAAATCGCAGCAATCACCAAGGTAAACGCAGTTGGTATTTGCGCGAAGGTAAACGTCATTCCTGTCCATGAATGGCATACCGCCCAAAACGGCACAGTTCAGGTCCTTAACTACAAGTCCGTCGAATCGAAAGCAGTGCGTTTGTTTCGTGATTGGGCACCTCCTCGAAACATTAAAGTGTACTTCCCCTTCTATTTCCATAGGGGAGACACCGTCTGCCATGTTAGCTTTGTGGATGGTGGGCAGTATATTTAGTTTTAGACGTCTTGCCTCGCTTTTCCTAATCAAATTAGTTTCTGCGCCGGTGTCCAGCGTAATGATTGGGTTTTCTTTGCTTGCTTCTACTTCCATACATGGTGATGATATTATATCTACCCTGTTGATTTTGGGGTTCTTAGGTTGTTTGACTCAAACCATCCTACTGTTTGATTCGTGGTACTCAATGTCATCGTCTTCTTCAGATTCCGATAAGATTTGAATATCAGTAATTTTAGATCGAAGAAATCTTCTATCTGACGCTGGCATACAAGGGGAGTTATGGAAGTAGTGAGTCTCTGCACCTGGTCTGTTTGCGGCATCGCAGAGGTAAAATTTCGGTCTTTTTGTTAGGCGGCCTCTCTGGTTTCCAGGTCTTCTACTACTGTTGCTGGAAGAGTACGCTATATTTCCCTCTCTGTCTCCTATTTCTTGTAATAGAGATAGTATAGCATCACTGGTCTCCGCCCTGATGGAATATAGGGTGGAGTCCCTTAGAGTGATGGCGAATCTTTGTTTAACAATGGAGGGTAGGTCTCGGTGGATTGCATCAAGCCATATCATCACCGTGATGTTCTGTAATGTGGGAGTCAGGCATTCATCGTTTTCTAATTTTGATCCGCAATGCTTGATGGCTGAAGATTTTGTAATCAAGCTATCTTCCATAAACGAGTAGCATCTTTCCCAGAGAGCCTCTCTTGTTTCATTAGCGCCACATTTGAAATTGAATATGTTCATTATATTCGTACCGGATTTGCGACAATCATAGTATTGACGAAGTCTATCAAAGATTTCGTCAATACTGTGCGCCTCTTCTTTTATAAAGGTACTACTGATAACTGGGGCATGAATGCTTATGAAGCCGAGTAGTACTTTTAGATTAATGGCCTTTTTTTCCGCTGAGAATCTTTTCCCATTAATATCCTGTTCATCGGCTATGAAGCCTCTGCGGGGGATGCCACTTGCAACACTGCACCAGGTTTTAAGGTCCTCCAAATAGCGCTCAAATTTTTCTTCATTTGAGATATGGTATAATAACTGTTCGGCTTCGAGAGAACCTCTTGATTCATGTTCAGTGAGGATTCTTTGTTTAGTACTGAAGGCAGACATAATTTTTTTTTTTTTTTTTTTTGTAGGGATTTCTTTACCGTAAAATTAAATATAAATTATAAAATCAAATATATATTTATATTTTTGTAGCGATAATGGTTGCTGCTGCTCCCGACGAAAACTCTTTTTCCTTTAGAAAAAATTCTAGAATTACTTTTTAAGCGAAAAAGCGAAGTCAATTCAGTTTTGGGGTTACCACGAGGTAAATTGCAATATTTTTTTTTTTTTTTTTTTACTATATAAAAAAATAGGAATTAGAAAGAAAAAACAGTCAGTGAGTAAATTTCAATTTTTTTTTTTGTAAACGCTAGGATTTAAAAATTTGTAGAAAATCTTAACGCACCAATCTTTAGTCAATGGGCATGTATTTGCTCTCGTTTGTAAAACATATTATTGAGGCTGAATTCTTTTGAATTTTTTTTGTCCGCTGCCACCACGTGTTAATGGGGTCAAATGCCTTCCCGGAGATGAGGGAAGTTTCAATAATAATTTACAAGATACAGTTGCAGTTCATATCATAGACGAGACGTCGGCGTAGTGTAGTTCTTTTCTGTTAAGAGGAGCGTTTATATATGGTTGGTTTCTAAGGTAGACAAGGAAGTCACGTGAGGTGACGCTTGAAGTTCTTGGCAATGAAATTTTCCTTGTCTCCTAAAATAAATTCCTATTTTCATTGAAAATAGGAATTTATTTTAGAAGGAGACAATCATTTGCTATTACTAGATCTTTTTAAATTATTTCCAAAAATTAGAATCTACTTTAAAACTTCTATAATTAACTTCTTTAATACTCTCCGGTTAATAAAAATGAATATTTAATCTAAACTTATATAAATGGAACTTTGTTTGTCTGTTCATTTCCTATGGACTCCCAAACAGCTGGGCTGATTTTCATGATATAGTAAATTAGTTGATATAGCTTTTAAAACTTATGAATTTTAACCATTTTTTTTTTTAAATAAAAACTTTCACATTTATTCATAAAAAAAGCAAATTAGATAATTTAATAATTTTAGGTCATAGTGAAATTGGAAAACATTGATGAAATTTTTAATTAAATCATTATTTTTCTTTAAATATATGATGTTAAATGAAATCATTAATTTTAGACTTTACTTTGAAACACGAATTGAAACATAATAAACATCAATTTAAATATTTCAATAAAACTAGATGTTTCTAGAAATTGTTTCTCTCTTTAGAAATTTTCAGATTTTTTTAGAAATAACCTGATTTGTCATTAAATAATCTGAAAATGTTTAATATAATATTAAACATAATAGCTATCCAACTAACAATCAAAATAGGCAAACATTCCAATACTTACCTGAATGACATACTATTATTTCCTAAACACATTTCTGAGAATTTAAGAATAACAATACAATTCTTAATAAAACCATCATTGGTGCCTACCAGTTTTTTTTCTGATGACAACATGGCCTAAAATAGTAATATTCATTTCCTTTTAATAAAATGCGAGACAGAAAAAGTGATATTTTTTCTTCATCTGTTTGGTTACATCTCTTGTATTTAATCTTTTTACATTTTATTTGCTTTACAATCAAATTAGACTTATGAGTAAGGAAGATTTTTTAAATTTTTATTTTAAAATCTCTTTAGAATTTCACTGTTCAACTTCATGAATTTTTGCTATGTTATTAAATCTGATGAAAGAAAGAACACCTGCTGCAGATTAGAAAAAACTGATAATTGCTACAGAATTGGATAGTGAGTGCTGACTATCTTTTTCTATCTTTTACTGAAAGTGATATACAAGGCTGTTGCCAAGAATAATGGATTTGTATATTTTGAAAGGAAAGAAGCAGTCAAGAAGTTGCCAGAAATGTTTTGTTGACTTAAAAGTTAGGTAACATTTTTATCCTATAGGAATCATTTCTGAGGCCTGAAAAGCTTAAAAACAATAAGGGACGTAAAGAGGTGTTAAAACTTTATATTTATTTTATAAGTAATATTTTCTTATCAAAAGAAAATGAAAAGAAAGAAAATTGGATTGCATAAATGGTGTAACAGCAAGTAAGAAACACCTATTATTTTTTATTATATGATTCAATGCAAAATTTTGTATAACTTTTAACATAGTGCCGGATATCTGTTTGATCATATTGGATCTCCTCAGTGACATTGTTAACATTCCAAACCCCAAGTGGGATTCGAACCTGCAGACCACGTAGTGTGAAACAAACGCTTTAATAACTGGCCCACAACACAATTATGCATTCATAATGGAAATTTTTATGGTTTTACTCTTAATCGTAACCTTGCTCTTCTTTCTTGGAGCAGAGTTTTTTGATTTTTGATTATTATCAGGGTGTTCCGAGAAAAAAACTAAGAACTCTCCCAGACACATGAAGTACATCTGTGTAAATTTTGAAATAAATTAGAAAAACAGTATTTAACCATGGCTGGGTGTGAATTAAGCTATTCATACTATTCACAAGGTTAAGGAAATGTAACAGTCTGAAT
>JAYKTE010718075.1:0-17576 GCA_036873565.1 Xipholeptos notoides
TACATTTTTCAGGAAATAATGAGCTTTGAAAAATGTGCATAGTTTTTTTCTGTACAGAAATTTTATGGTATACCTAGACACACATACAATTTTTACAACTTTCTTGAACACCAGATAAATCGATTACAACTAACCATTGATATTTTTGAAATACGTTAGTATTAGCAGATAAATTTAGTTAGCAATAGAAAAAAAATCTAATGAAATTTCTTTGTTTATTGAAATGTAACATGATGCCTTTAAACCAACAGTGACAACATTTTTTAGTGGTAATGAATGGGTGGGTACAGGTAAATTTAAACTAATATTTATTGCCGGCTTAATTTTAGACTAAAAAGTACTTGTACTTTATTGAATGTTGATAATAAGTGCGAAAATAAATATTCAGGGCTTTAGGGGCTTCTGTACAAAATTTGATTGCATTCATAAATGCTAGCTGGAAATAGTGACAACCAATACATAAATAAATGTGTACAGGCAGGTTTAAACTAATATTATTTGGCTTAATTTTAGACTAAAGCACTTGTACTTTATTAAATGTTGATAATGAAGCATTATTGCATTAGTGTGGGAAAATTAAATTCCATTAATATTTTTACAAAAACTACATTTTATTTATTTAGGAAATCAAATACTTAAAAAAATTAGTTTAAAAATAAATGAGAAAAATGCAATGAAATAAAGAATATTGAATAAAATAAAAAGAAACAAACATTTTTTGACAACAAATAACGGTAAACGTTTCCAAACCCACGAGCGACTACGGGATTGACATGCTTTTCCTCCAACTTGTCGTCTGCAAGTTTCGTAAAAACTGTTCTTATGGCAGATAGTCGCTCTCGTTCATTAAAGGCTAAGTAAGTGCAGTGCAGTGCAGAATTAGTGGAAAAATAATAAAACCCTAACTCGAAATAAAATATACTTTAGTCGCTTGTGGACTCGAGAGTACGTTTCGTGCTCTCCCTACACCACTGAGTGTTTACTGTTCTGTTCACTCAGTAGTAGTTAGTGTGCTGGCTGGATGCGACGACCCATCTCTACAAATTAATTGCCCTTGCCCACACATAGAAAACCTGTCGTTAACATATGGTCTGGTCGCATAGAGCAGGATTTCTCTTCAATTTTTTCCCCCACAAATCCCGACGGGGGTCGTTTCGTGTGCGTTGCTGCGGCTCTGCTGTGCTCTGCGCTGGTTGTGTTTGTTTGTGAGATCATGATGAGGTGAAGAATTACCGTAAACAGTAGTGTTATCGACTGTAAAAACGTTTTTTGTTGTTGTTGATAAAGAGATATTTTTCTTAATGCTTTCAAGGCAGAAACTACTGAGTGCTAGTGCTTGCTCTGCTCGCTCACTACAGAATTAGTGGAAAACGTACTCTCAAATCTACGAGCGACTAAAAAGTACGGGTATTGACATGACATGCCGCAGTGCCGCACGCACGCAGTGCAGTGGCAGTGAGTGCACGCACGGCACTATACCGAGGCCACCGGTAGCCTCGACTATACACACCAACGACACGACACACCTGTGATGTGTGCTTGTGGTGGCTGGAGTGTGGTCAGTAGTGTGCGTGTGACTGGACTGTTGCTTGCTTTTTTGTTGGTTCAACTCAACAGATATTTAAATTGGTGTTTGCTTCCTTTAACACAAAGAGAATTTGAATTGAAAATTACCCTCTTATATTACAAAAAGAACCCTTATTTAGTTGTCATTATTAACTTAAATAATTTCAAATATGGAAAGAATATGTCTTGAAGGTGATTTTTTTATCCAATAAAAATATTTTTTACAAAATTAAGAAAGAAAGGTATTCAAGGTATTCAAAAAATAGATTTAAGATAAATAAAGTTCATTATTTACTACTCGAATGTTGATAAGTACATAAAATGAAACGAAATAAAATTCAAAAAATGAGGAAAACAATTAACCGGAAGGAAATTAGGCAGGCTACTTCTGGTTCGGAGGCCAGAATTTACGCATGCGTACAACCACGTGGCACAACGCATAGCAATAATGGCGTTCCAACAAGAATACATGCAGATGCCTCCAATTACCAGGGCTTATACAACGGCATGTGTACTTACTACAATTGCAGTGGCAAGTATATCAGATATAATTTAGTATTATGTTTCCATATAAATCAATACATGTTTGAAAATTGACCACTTTTTGTCATTAAGGCACCCTTAATCAATGACTTAGTTGCTTACTTTCTTTTATTTACAATTAATTCTCAATAAAGAAACCAAGAGAAAGGTTAGGTTTTGAACACCCGTTTCTTAACAACTAAATTATTTCTTATTAAACTTTGTGGATAGTTTTAAAATCTAAACGAGACTAAATTCTATTACACCGTAGAGAGCATATAAAAACATCTTTATATTTTTTAAACATTTGTACAGTTCTCTATTCCTTCACATTCCTAAAATACATTTTCTTTATTTGTTTTGTATATTATGGAGATTTTGGGTCTTTGTATTTGTTAAATTCACTAGGTTACAACTTATCATGCTTCATCTCAAGGATTAAACAGATTTGTTTTAATTATGGAACATATAATATGCGTTTTGCCAGCTTTCCCGAATATTTTCGTTTGATAACACTAGGTAAAAAAACAAAACAGTAAACACTTAAGTTGAATTGTTATAACTAGGGCTGTGACAATATGCTTTTATTAAATAATATTCTTGTCGTTAATTGACTATTTTGCGATTTTAACATTTCTTTTAATTCTGTAGTTATTAGTAGGGGCTCTATTAATAACCCGAGAATTAAAAGAAATGGTAAAATCGCAAAACAGTCAAGTAACGACAAGAATATTCTTAAATAAAATCATATTGTCACAAGCCCTAGTTATAACTTGGGCAGTCTTGTAATGTTTTTGCTTTGTTAATATTCAAACGGATTTATTAAATTGATTTTTGTGGTAACAAAATTACGTAAATAAATGCATAATAATCATATACAAGATAACAAAGTTAAAACACATTTTATAGTTGGTTTAAATTGTTTTAGTCTGTATTGATTGCTCAGATTGCTGTTCAGGAGCAGGGCAGGCAGGAGGAATAACGATCAGCTTTATCCTTTAAACTTTGATTTTTATTGATCATTACTGGTTCGATTCCCTTTTTGGTAGGTTTGTCTTTATTGTGGAGTGGTGGTGGTGGTGGTGGACTGACTGACTACTGGAATTTACTAATTCCAAACATTTCACTGCATGGCATGGCTGTGCTGTCTGTCTTGTGTCTCAAGAGATTTTGGTAAAGTTGACCGAGGATTTTGTTTTGTTGGCTGCTTTAAAAAGCAAACGACCGCTTCTAGTTTTTTAAACTAATATTTTTTATCCACTAAATGCAACAACAATTACGCTTTAAATTTAAACCCATGTGTGGTTGTGGTGTGTGTGGTTGTGGTTTTGGTTCTCAACCGTTTGTTACACATGGACCCATTTCCCTTATTTTCTTTCTTTTGGGCTTCTTCTTCATAACTATTGGTCATAAAGCAAAAACAATACTCTCTTTTATAAATTTTAAGGTTTAATCAAAGAAATAGTATTAATTAAGCTTTATTTTTATATAAAAACTAATTAGATATAAATAAAGCATTTTACATCAATTATAATAATAATGATCACAATAAAAATTATTAATAAGAATTAAAATTATAGTGATAATAATTCTTTATCAATATTACATTACAATGTTTCTTCCATGGTCAAGCCGAGGGAGCAGAGAGAGAGCTCTTCAGGCAATTGAATTCCCTGTAGTAACACTTGGTTAACATTTTTGATAAACAGTTAAAATATGGGTGGACCTGTCGAACATTGACCCCCCTCTAAAATCGTTTTTTTTTTAAATTTTTTCAAAAATTTTTCTGCGGAATATTATCGATAGGACACCAATATGCCAAATTAGAAAAAAAAATGGGGGAAAAAAAATATTTAGACACTTTTTTGTGGGGGGTGCTCACTTTTACGTTCAAAGCTATAGTAAATCGATCCCCCATATTGGAATAAGGCATTCTTCCCAAAGGCTGGCGCATGCGTGAATTTTTGTTTTGCTTGTTTTGATTCTGCTAATATAAGTTCGATAAGGGCAGTTTTGGTTCTATTAGTGGGGGACAATATTAACCCTTTCGACCCTAAACTCTTTATAGCGTGTTTCCAATATGGGGGATCGATTTACCCTTTCTTTGAACGTAAAAGTGAGCACGTTTGATATAATTTCATATACATTTTTTTCCGTCAAAGTTATTTTGTAAATCTTGGTAGTTTTCAGTTCAGTGGTAAAATACTGGGTAAAGTTTAAGTGTCAAATGATTTGATACGATTTGACTCAAATCGTATTAGTAGTAAATATATTATTCTTGTAGATTTTGGTGTGCTAAATAAGAATCTGCTAACGGTTTTCGGGGCAATCTATTCTCCCCTCTTCTAGCCATAACCATCACCCCCATTTAATACTAAGGGTTTGTTACAAAAATCAACCCCTAACCCTAATTCCAACCCTAAATACAACGGGGTGTTTGATGTGCCTTAATGATTTCATAGAGCATGTGAGTTATCTTTCTTCGTTATGTGACGCTGAAACTTTACTATGGGATATTGTCCAGTTACGCGGACAGCCCGGGTTCGACTTTGATGTCAATATAATTTTATTAAAAAATACATGAAAATGTTAACATTTCTATTAAACATTTTAATTGGTTCAGTAAATAGAATTTTCAAAGAAAGAGATTTATTGAACTATCAATAGTGGCCGGCCGGCCCGCGGTTCCCTATTAAACAAGAAATTTTATCGAAAAATACGTGACATCTTTATCTTTACCTTCCCGTACTTGAACATGAACAACATTTTTCATGATCTAAAAAAATATATTTTTATTTAGAAAAAGATAGATTTCAGATTTGAACCCTTCAATTTTATTTTTAGCCAATTTCTATCCAAGTAAAGGCTAGTAATTGACGGTTGCGAATAATAGCATTTTCAAATAAGTGCAGTCAGTAGTCGAATGTTTGCGAGTATCAACACATTTATTGAATAAAAAGTAAATTTCTAATGAAGAGGGTTTTTTCCTGTGTTTGTTATTATTGTCGAAAAAAAATATTTGAAGTCTTAGAAAAGGAAAAACTTAATATAATAATTTAATTTTTTCCATCTTTTTTTTAATTAAAAGTTTTGGTTTTAAAAATTGATACGCAACAATTGTTTTTTTTTAATTTAAGAATTTGTCGGCAATTTCAAATTCTGATAAAAAATAATTTAATTTGGGTAGACTTTTTGTTTTTACTTTTAAGGAATAAAACTATCTAAAAGTAAAAACTTTGTACAATTATTTTCTTTCAAATTTCGTTTTGAATTGACTGAATGCATTTTTTCTATAAGCATTTTAGAAATTGATTTAAATGGATTTAATTGCATCCTAAGAATTAAATTTAATTTTCAAAATTAAATTTAAACTAATTTGGTTGGATTCCTACATAAACTATTTTCTAGTAAATACATATGAGGCATACTTTAAAATAGTTTATTTTTTACTTTAATTAATGATATTAATATTTCTGTTGTTTAAAAACTTACTTGGACATTTCATAGAACTCAAAAATGTCTTGAAAACATTCCTGGGCTTAGTTTGTACCAACTTGAGTTAGAGTTCGCCATTTTGAAACTAATTTTCAACTGAAGTAAAGGGAGCTAACCGAAATTCATTATTAAATTTTTCACAACCATTTATTTTCCAAATTCCAAATTTTCTTTATTTCAATTATTTCTAAAAGCATTATTCAATAAATATTAAAATAGTACTACCATACAATTCTAATATGATAATTATATTATCTTTTAAATAAGATTTCCATTTTTCATATTAATTATTTCTATTCTATTTATCTTAAAGAAATATTTTCTTATTTTATCATTTTGGTAACCAGTTGAAATAATTTAATTTACAAACACATCAAAAAATAAGAATGAATTCAGTATTCATTGAATTGAAAAAATAAAAGACTAAAACAAAATGAAACTTAATACAAATCTCTAGCACAAACATATCCTTTTATCTAATCTTTTTAAGAATTCTTCAGTAGAAAACAGAACTAATATTGCAGACATATCACACTGATGGCAGAGATTCCCCCTGTCTTCCTCCATTCATATATTTTCAACTCTTCAGATATTTACAACTTCAATGATTGGATCTAAAAATGCTTTTCATGCTCACAGACTTGCATATATGCAAATACTATCATCTATTTTGTTCATTTGGCCATATATTAGCTATCCATCTGATATAATGCAGTACAGTAACCTAGGAACACCCATGGTCAAATAATGGCTATTATTATGTCTCTGCATTATCCTAATCATTAAATTAAACTGAAAAAGTCAGTGGGATTTTTGGGGTTGCTACAAAAACACAATGACTGTAACTATTGACCACAATAATACTTTCTATAATAGTATTTTCCTATCTCTAACTCAATTTTCTTTTGTCTTCAATCTTCCAATCTTTATTTTATTCCACAAAGTGTTTTTTTAAAGTCTTCTGTAAAAATTGTAGTTTAAATTGTAAAAGAATGATAAAATATTAAAAATAATAATTCAACAAATTCATTTTACTATTAGAATTTATGTACACCAACATTATACTCTCTACATCGGTATAATAAGAAATAGAGTTGTTTTTAAAAAGGAAACAAATCTTCTTGTTTCTTCATGTAAATGTGTATATATAGATATTCTTATGGTAATAACACAACTTTCAATATGAGAATGTGTATGAGTTTACTTATTATCAAGCTGTGTGTATGAGTTACAAAGTGTTTTTGTATTTGTAGCTGCTACTGTCATCTCATTCCATTGCCATTATTATGAGTCTTACATTGTCCAACTGTCACCTAGATTGCTTCTTAATGCTGATTGTGTGAACCCATAGAAGGACTGAGAAACTAATTCAAGTTTATATATGAATTGAATAGTCTCTAAATGTGGGCACCAAAAATAATCATCTGCTCCAAATTATTACACCTACACATGTTCTGAAATATGATATATGCTTGGTCTAGCACCAAGGTCAGTTTTACATGCTCATTACATATGTTTCGGAATGAGTGTTGTCCTTCACCTAGATGAGTTAATTCCCTTGAGTTAACAGGTCTCGTGTCCCAGGGTTTTGTAATCAGTTTAATTTTTACATCTAGACTCCCCAGAGTTAATGAGCTTCATCTGCTTCAGGCAACTGTGATTGTAATAGTTTTGACTGGGGTTTTAACTTATAATATGATTCCAGAGTTCAAGCTTTTATCACTCCCCCATCTTTGCTGCCTATATTTTGAAATATGTATTTCCCAGCTAAGTGGTTGTCTAAAGAAATTTTATTCAAAATCAGTTCAATTTTTAAACTAATTTTTTTTAAAAATAAGAGGTTTGTACAAATTGCTAATATCAAACTTTTGATCAATTTTCTTTCAGTCATTCACACAGCACACATGCATTGCAAATATGATTTGATATAATTCCAGATGACTGAATGAAAAGCTTTTGTCAAAATTGAATGATAGAAATCATTTAACTTGTATCTCCTCATCCAATAATCAGTTCTTTTGGCCTACCAGGTGAATGTGCATAGATGTATTTTTCAATAAAGATTTTCCAAAGTTAATTGAGTTAGTACTCATAAAGTAATATCTTCATTATGAATATAATCTTTATCATATAACTTCATTTACCATTGTTATTACACAATTAAATAAATCTTGCTATGCTAATTTAGTTTAAAGAAAAATGGTTTCTTATAAATTAGCAAATGTTAAATATAATCTTTTTTTGTTTTGTAAAAAAAATAAAAATAAATGCAGTTATTTATTGTTCTATAGAATAAGAAAAGGAAAAAAGTAATCAAATACTTAGCAAAAATTTAAAAATATATTTAAAAAAAATTAAAGTCATAATTAATTGAATTTCTACCTTTCATGTTCAAGTTTTAAGATTCTATGTAAGTGCAACCTAATAGTTCTATCATTTTCTTTTATTTCAGGATTTCAAAAAGGCCTTCAAAACCAATTCAGAAACACAATCATATTTGAAAAGACACAAGATACTATCAAAAGAAGTATTTACGTACATATACACACACACAAATATATATATATATATACACCCACACCCATATGCATATATATATATATATATGTATATATTGATTAATAAAGAAAAGGATAAAACTCATCACTTCATTTTGAATCATTAATAAATTTATTTTAACTGACAATTGCAACTTCCTTAGACTGTTACATAATTCAATATATCTATACATAGATATATGCATGTATATGTACATATCTATATTCTATATGCTTTATTACTTAAAAATCAGTTTAACAAAAAAAGACCCAAACACTCTGTGAATACTCATAATTTTTAATTATGGAAAGGACGAATGTACCAATTTACGGAGATATGTATGGGAAGCAGTTCCAACCAAGAGGTAACAGCAATACTTCCCAGCCACAGCGTGTATCGCACAGTGGGAACCTCTCTGGAGGCAAACAGCTTTCCATGAATCACCATTCATTGGATACTCAACGAGTTTCTCAATTGGGTCCGAATGTTTTCCCATCTGATGTTTATGGAAATCCTTTCTCTCAGGCCTGCTATCTGCCCGCAATGCCCGTTGCTGCAGTATCTATGAATTTCCCTGACAAAAGCCAGAACACTAGCAGCAGCGGTAGTTACGGGCCTGTGTCAAATAATGAGAATTGTAACGGATACCAGCCAAAAAGTTCTTCGCACAAAAGTTTGTCTGGTGATGGTAGCAGTGGTTGTAATAGTGGCGGTGGTAGTGAGGTCCCGTGCAGTGGTCACATGACTGGAGGAAAAGCAACATCCTACCACCACCACCACCACCACCACCATCATCAACATTCTGGACCGGGGGATGGTAGGGTTGCTTCTTCAGGCTTGGGGTCTAGTTCTGAAGTGAAAAAGTACCATTCTGCAGGTAAATCGGATGCACAACATTACCATCAAAACCAGAGCCACCAGCAAACCTCGAGCCAGAGACCGCTTGAGCAGCAACCCTCATCTTCTTCATCAGCATCGTCGTCATTACAACAAGGAGAGCAACATCACCAGGCCAACATACAAGCCCCCTATACGCAGAAGCAGGCGCCTGCTCGATTAAAACAACTGTTTTGTGATTATTGTGGCAAAGAGTTTGCCCAAGAATATCTCATGTTGAATCACAGGCGTACACACACTGGAGAAAAGCCATTTCCCTGCGATATATGTGGCAAACATTTTGGTCGCAAGGATACACTACAAAGACACCGTAGAAATCACAATCCTGATTTGCTTCCCAGTGCAGGTGTTGATGGAAATAGTAGTGGCTATTTGAAAAGTGGGGTTGGTGCTGGTATAGACAACAGCTCACTGAATCATGGGCTGCCGGCGGCAAATCCAAATATAGGAGTAAGGGACAAAATGATGCATGCACAGTATCCTAAAGATAACCATGCTGATGATAACTTAGGGCGTGAAACCAATGAAGATTTTGGAACCATGGTGATTATGCCATTCTCACATGCGAGCAACCAAAAATCTAAAGAGCCGAAAGAATTTGCTCATGCTAATACATTTAGCTCAATGGGTTCTGCTAATGCTCCTAAAGCAGCCAAGACCTATCAGTGTGATATATGCCTGAAACCTTTTGCTCAGCGTCACTATTTGAGAATACATCGTCGTTCCCACACTGGAGAAAAACCTTACCAGTGCGATTACTGCATTCAGAAATTTGCTCGTCGTGACACACTTCTGATTCATCGGCGGACACAGCACACAGGTGAACGCCCTCATCACTGTGAGCTCTGTGGTGAGGCATTCTTTCAGCGAGCACAGTTGCAAATGCATCGTCGTTCAAAACATGTCTTAAAAGCCAGTAACACTAATATAAACCAAGGAAATTGTTCAACATCTGGTAACGCTTGCCATGATGGTGGTGGTGGCAGTGGTGGTAGTCATAATGGTGCTGAAGGGGATATGACTAGTGGAGAGGGTAATGGTACCAGCAGTGGGAATATTAACCATAACTTTACGATGGGCATGGTTGGTACAAATACCAACATGATGGTGTACCGAAAACGGTACCAATGTGACTATTGTTATAAGCAGTTTGCTCAACGCTACTATCTTCAGATCCATCGTCGAATTCACACGGGTGAGAAGCTACTGCAGTGCGATGTCTGCTTCAAGAAATTTACTCAACGTCATTACCTTATCATTCATAAACGTACACACACTGGAGAGAAGCCATTTCAGTGTGACTTTTGCATTCAGAAGTTTGCCCGTAAGACCACTTTACAGATTCATCGTCGTATGCACACTGGTGAACGTCCTTTCCAATGCGATGTGTGCCAGAAACGGTTTGCTCAGCGTGACAAACTCACTGTCCACCAACGGACGCACTCACCAAAGAAGCGCTACCGATGTGATGTCTGTTTCAAGTTATTTGCACAACGGCATTACCTGCAGTTGCACCATCGTTCACACACAGGTGAAAAGCCATTTCAGTGTGAGGTCTGCTTCAAGCAATTCTCTCGCAAAAACTCCCTCCAGATGCATCACCGATTACACACAGGGGAGAAGCCATACCAGTGTGAGGTCTGTTTTAAACAGTTCGCCCAGCGACAGTACTTGCAGCTGCACAAGCGCACACATACGGGGGAGAAGGCCTATCAATGTGACACATGTTCTAAACAATTTGCCAGGCGTGATACATTACAGCGTCACATGCGGATTCATACAAAGCATTCATTGAATTCTAGTAAAACCAATGAAGAAGATATTCCACCTGAGAGTCCATACATATGGCAACTTTAAATTTCATAAATGAAAAAAAAAGAGGGATAAAGGGGGAAAATTGCTGATTTTTAAAGCAATATCTTATTGATATACTTAGGCTTAAATCTAAATTTATTTTTCACTACAGTCAATTCCATGTAAAGAGACCACCAGTTAAAACTATCAACTGTACATAACAACCAATCATATTGGAATTAAATCAAACAATGTCATACACACAATTCAACTTTGTTTACCATATACAAACCTTCTGCTTTAAACAAGTGTTTTTAAAAAAAAATGTTGAATAACCACTGAGATGCACATCTAGAAACATACAACTAACAAAAAATGTCAAATAACCACCCTGAAGATGGTCTACAAAGATCAAAAGTGTTCGGACAAAAATGAATAAAAAGACACTGGACTTGTTAGAAAACAAGAAAAAAAACGAAAAGAAAATATTGAAAAGAAAACAAAAATTCTTTTTAAAACATCTGTTTGAACAATGACATTTTGTTTAGATATACTAAATTTAAACCTTATGCTTATAAAACCAATATATTATCATCATTTTTGCTTACTTTTATGGGATAAAACATTCATGATGAAATAATGATTTGTCTTACACTAATTTATATTAAATAGTATCTACTAAGAAAGTATGCCAATCTTTCTTTAAAATTGTAAATTTCCAAGAATGTCCTTTTTCCCACCAGTAAGTAGCATTAGCATTGCTTCTATTTCACTGCCAGATTTTGAACCAAGAACACAGACTTTCCTAAAATTGATAGCTTTGGTTTACATGTCCCTTAGTGATAGAAATCATAGGATTTGATGCTTAGTAAAAGCTATAAACCCCCATTATTCCTTTCAGCTGTGAGTAAAATAGTGTAACTATTGTTATTCTAACAACTTGATTTTGAAAGAAAGAATTTTATCAGAAATGATTGCTCTTGACACTAAATGACTGAAAAGGTTAATATGCTGTAAACCAAAACCAAATGAACAATTGTTTTTTTTTTCAGAATAGTATTTATTTGACAGTAATGCTGAGTACTTTGGCATTTGTGTGTAAAGTCAGTTTAGAATGAATATGTGCACCACTGCACCAGATTTGTTGATCAATGCAGTTGTTTACTTTTGTGTTTATATCTATTGATATTTATTTCTGTTTGATTTTTTTTCTGGGATGAGTTGAGGTAGTAGCAGTGCAGTGCATCAGAATGTTTCAAAATATCTTGGGTGTTCTTTCTAAATCTTGCTTTATCTTGAAAAACTACCCAAGTGCTTAGTAAATGTTTGCCTTTAACTTTTTAAAGTTAAAACCCAATACTTTTTAATTTTCATTTTAAAATAAAAGTAAATCTTGGAATTTTCTAGAAAAAAGCTAACAAAACAAAACAATCTGTGCATTTATTTTTGCAAACTGTTATCCTCATTCTTATAGTTGATGTTTTCACCATGTTTCAGCCAATTTATCCTCTGGTGAATTAACTGTGACCGGATAGAAATATTGAGTCTTGGAAGTATATCCTCGGTAATTTCTGCCCTCCATAATTGTTGCTTCACCATGTTTTGGCCAACTAATCCTCTAGCTTGTTTGGGTAGGATTGAGACCACTATCTTTAGACAATGCTCACCTAGAACCACAGATACTCAACGCCTCTATCTGCTGCGCCATGGGCACGAGGTGAAAACATCAACTATGAGAATGAGGACAACACTCTGCAAAAATAAGTAAATATTCTTATTATGAAGTATTATCTCAAAGGATTTTCAAACAATAGATAAAACAAAAAAAAAAGTTTGACTATTTTTTAAAGAATTAGCTAAATGAAAGTCATTTAAATTTTACGCAAGAGCATATCTTTTACTTAAATAAAGAATACAGATTTTTGAGGATAATCAATAAATATCTTGTAATTAATTCATTTAGAAACATTTAAGAATAGTAATTATTTAATATATCAATAACAACGATGAAAAAATAGCATAACTAAGATATAATTTTATTCATATTTTCATTGTATAATCAAGGCTTGCTCTAAAACATTTATCTTAGGTCAAAATTTTAATTTTATCCTATATCATTGTTATCTTTTATTAATATAAGTTTTACTATTAATCAAACATTAAGCATTTTTAAACTGGAACTGTTTCAATTTTGAAAATAGAGTCTCTCAATTTTACATTTCAAACCATAAATTATAGATCTCCAAATATAAACCATCAATATGCTACAAATATTTTGATAAATTTTACTAGTTTAGAGTTTATTTAGATTTATTTAAACTTTCCTATTTTTTTTTTAGATTTTACTAGTTAATTCAAATTTTATTAGTTTATTTAAATTGTGCTGAATTTATATCTATCAAAATAAAGTGAATATCAAATGGAAGTGAACACACTTATACACTACAAAGTACATTTTTTTTTTCAACTTTTCTTTTTTGCCTTTTCAATTCTTGACTAAACTGATTTGGGCCAGGAAAGAAAAGTTCACATCCAGTAATGCCTTGTTTATTCTGGGTGTCAGGTTCTGGGATGACCATTGATTGGTAAAAATCCATCAACTGGTTAGTACTAATTATTTTATTAATTTAATTGTATTTTTACAATCAAAACCCAGGATACAAAACATATTGCTGCTGTGATTAGTCATCTCTCGCCCATCAGCCAAAAATATCAATAGGTGCCATTGCACTTTTGAAGATGCAGATGTCAATCCTGCACATACTGTACTAGTATTGTATTATCTATGATGTAACACTGTAAGTTACATGTTTGAATTTAATCTTTTCAACTATTTTTTACTTACTGTTTTATTCTTAGGCTAGGAAATTCTTATTTTTATCAATGAAAATGAAAATGCATCATTTATCTTCACGTTATACTCAGAAAATCTGCAATATTAAATAAATATGCTTGTAATGCATTGAATTTGCTGTAGGTGATCTGTCATATGTGAGGAATTACTGTACATTAGAAAGTCAAGGATCAACAAAATTCCTAATTAATATCCATATTGAAAACAATTAATTTGATACTAATTGTTAATAATTCTAATCATTATAACCCATTCTATTCACTGCCTCAAATATTTCGAAAACATTTTAGTTATTTGTAGCAATTTTCTTTCAAAAAAAGATTTTATGTTATTCAAAAATGTTTGTTTGCTGTAAAATAAAGCAAACAAACAAAATTATGTTGATATTACTTTTTACAGATAAAAATCAAATTTGGTAAAGTCTAAAAAGTTGCTCTGGTATCATTGGTCATTGCAGCAGTGTCTTCATATCTAATGGATTAACTAAGAAAATTTTTTGCCTGGTTTTTCCTTAGGCTAAACTCATCCTATGAATACCAAAATGGATACAAGGTGAATTAAATAAAAGACGGATAAATATTGAATACAAAAGGTAGATAAATAGATGACAATTTAACATTGTGTATACAAGAAAACTTACAAAGTTTGGTTGCTATTCACTAAAAGTGCTTTTGTCTTTTTATTTTAATAGCTTTTTTTTAATATACAACATGGTTATCAAATGTTTTAAAAATAATAGTTGTACTTAATTTTAAACAGAAGATTCTTGGGGTTGGCAAAAAAATACCTGAAAAAAGGAGGGCATATTGTCTAAAATGTTGTGTAGATTACATTATAAAATGGAGGAAAATACCCTCTAATTTATGCAAAAAAAGTGCACTTAATTTTCTGTTTAACATTCCTAATGTATTTTTAAAAATTTTGTGAATTATTTCTTAAAGTTGAAGTTCCTGAATATAAAAAATTCTGTAATTGAGATTACCTAATTTTAATCTTTTTCTCTTAAATTTGAGATTTTTCCAAATAGAATAAATAAAAACATTAAAACAAATTCATTTATTTAGCTGGGAAAGATTGTATACAATTTTTAATTGAGAAAATAGGAAACTCCTAGTACTAAGGTAGATAACTCTTACGTGTCAGTTCAAACCCAACAAATGATTGATTATCTAGGCTGCACAGTGCACCCAAATGTCTATTTCACTTTAAATTTTTCATCCTGGGACCTACACTGAGGGTGGAAGAAAAAAAGGCAAAGAAATTCCAGTAGCCCCCTGAAAGTCATACTATTTTCCCCTAATTATAGATGTTGCATATTTGTGAGAATTTAATTTTAACAACACTATCTTTAATAAAACCATCATTGATACAGTAAATCTTGTTGAAGTGAATAAAAATCAGAATAGTAATTGGTCAGATTTGTGGACAAAGCTAACCAAAGTTTCAGCATCCAGGTTGTAGATTAAGATTGACATAACAAATTAATTAATCCAACAATTTTTAATTGGGAAAAGTAACAGAAAAATTCCTTAAGTAATTTTGTTTTGTTGTTTGAATAGTAAAATTTCACAACTCTGAGTTTGAAAAGAAAAAACTATTGCTTTGCATTTATTGAGTTTTGACTAGAAATGCTAGATGATATTTATGCTGTTTTGACAAGAATTATTATTATTGTTGCATCATTGCAATATAATTTGATTAGATTCTGGATTAGTGCAACTGTTATCAATCTGTATCAGAAATCAATAACCTTAAACAATCTCTGAAGAAAAGTAGATCATTTTTATAATATTAAATAATAATAATAATAATGATGACAACTGAAACTGCTATGATTACAAAGATTTTAGTAAAACAAATCTTGTTTTCAAATCATGAATCTTCTAAATATCAATGAAGTCAGTAAATAAGAAATTTCATCAGTATTTGCACTTATTTTTAAATAACCACAATTATCAAATTTTTAAAACAATTCATTTTAAATGAGGAAAGATTGGGAATGGAATCCTTGTAGTAGTTGGGTTATTCAAAGTTTTATGATAAACAATTATATGATTATGGAGCGATTATAGCATAGTGTTAACAGCTTAAACTTTTGAATTTTGATTCATTTCAAATCCCAGTTGTTCTATTGTACATATAATACAAATTTCATACTGTTGGTGCTTATTTAACATTTTTTTTTTTGAAACAGAAAAAAAAATTGTGGCAGTTTATGATTCAAGTGGAATATAATATATTCAAAATTACAAAAAAAGCCAACAAAAATCTCCAAATTAAAATTTAAAATTTTTAAAAATTTATTTTTCAACCTATATAGATTATGTAATACCAGGGGCAAAATATTTCTGTCTGTTTAAAAATAGAAAGAATAGAATTAAACATTTGCTTAAGAATGATTCAAAAGAAAAAAAATTTTTCTGTTTAATTTTTTCAGTGAATAGCATTAAAAAGATGCTAATGTGTGGTTAGAAGCTAATGAGAAACAAATAAATTCTTGGTTAGAAGATAAGAAAACTTTGCATTTCCAATTAATAATTATATTAATTGAAAATGGTGAAATATTTCAAATAACTATTGCTGTTCTTGTTCACTTACCAAACTTATTAAAAAACAGAATCTATAAGTCAGTGTATTTTTTCATATTTAAAACTGGGCAGATGAAGCTCGTTAACTTGGGAAAGTAACTCATCTAGGTGAAAGACAACACTAATTCCAAACCCCGGGTAGATGAGGCCGTCAACTCAATGAGAGTAACTCCTCAAAGTGAAGGACAACACTAATTACACAATTTTCAATAATGCAATGAACACGTAAAATTGGCCTTGCACCTAACCCCATTTGGTGCTTGACCAAATATATATCATATCTAAAACCAATATAATTACTATTTGAAATATTTTTCTACTTTTAATAAAAATCATTATTCATTGGAATTGCAAGTTTTCTTGTCTCTTTTAATATACATCAATAGATTCTTGTTTATTTGAATTTGTGAGATGAGTTTTGATTGTTGTTAACATCCTTATTCAAATTATTTGGACTTCTATTCTTATCTTCATCGTATGTTCACTATGTTTCAGCTAGTGTGCCTTTTGACTACTAATACACATGGTGTAATAGTTGTAGGTATTAGTTTATAAATACGTTCAAAAAGTTACTGTACACTTTAAACAATAACATTTAAAACTGGATTATACTTTTCAAAAATTGATTACCATCAATGACTTAGTTCCATGTCAAAATCACATTGATGATGTTTCTTTTTTTTAATCTTAAATTGTAAAAATTTGAAAAGACTGTTGCACTGCTGTTTGCTTTTAATTAAACCAGAAAGGTGTCCGGTGACTTTCTGAATCTATTCTGTAAGCTCCACTTGACATTCTTTTGTTGATTACATATTCAATGCTGACTGCAGGTGTGAAAACCAAATTGCTATTCTATGACACTTATGAAATGTGAACTGTCTGGGTTCATGGATCCATGGATTAAATGATTCTTAACATAGTACCTGAATTTGAAAAAATACAAAAAGAAGGCTAAAATGAATACAAAAATGGGGATCAGAACAGAAGTGTATACAATTTGACTAATTAAATAAATTTACCATATTGATGACTCAGCAGAACCAAAATAATCATCATTATATAAAAATAAAATAACCCTCAGCATGCATCTTCTTGAATTAAAGTAAAAACTCAGAATTCTGCAGCAGACATTTCAGAGGTCCTATACCAAGAAATAATTCAACAAAATTAAATCTATTTCAGTTTACACGCCTTTGCGCACAAAAATTCAAGACTAAAATGTTTTTTTGTCATTTTATTTGTAGTGGTGTAAAGTTAAAATTAAATGTGTATATCTTTCATTGTACATATTTACATACATACATTCATGTTTTGTTGTTTCT